>CM049395.1:43752500-43769752 GCA_026929865.2 Hyperoplus lanceolatus
GACGTCCCAATACATGCACGTCAATTATATGCTGAAAATACATAAATGCCCCACTAACTCCAATAGCATTTTGGAGTATTCGTCTTTATTCTTGACATTTCTCGACATAATTAAAATAAATCTTGCTTATCTGATTTTTTTTCTTCTCTCCTGTCTGTGGCCCTAACACTCTTCTGTACTTTAGTATGTTGTAAAAAGAAAAAGTATGTGATTTGGAACGCAAGGAGAGTTTACATCATATATAGTAGCCTCGTTTGAGCAGGATGCGCGTCTTGTTGTGCGCTCAGCAAGACGCGCGTCATAATTGCGCAGGTCTGAGCAAGACGGCTCCTGCTCAAACGAGGCTAGTATTTAAAATGTTTGTAGGAGCATCACGTGACCCGGAAGCTGGCTGTATCTGTCACGTCCGTGTTGTGACCACAGGACAAGCCCGTGCAGAGTAGACTTTACTGTACTATCTATGCTAGAGAGTCCAGTGGTTTTACAGACACAACCAGCACGGAGCCTTTAGGTCCTGCGCACGGAGCCTTTAGGTCCATGCACTGAGCGCTGCGGGGCTGAGGCAGAGGGCGCTGCTCCGGTGTGTGTCGCTGTCATGTCCGTGTTGTGATAGTATCCAGAGCGCCTCTACACTAACCCGACAGCCCGACAGCCCGACAGCCCGTCAGCCCGTCAGCCCGTCGGGACCATGGTGTTTGAGTCCATGGTCAGCGATCTGCTCAACAGGTTCATCGGAAACTACGTGGAGAATCTGGACAAGTCTCAGCTGAAGATCGGGATATGGGGAGGTGAGCTAACGGCTAGCAACCAGCGGCTAATACACACTGTGTGTGTGTGTGTGTGTGTGTGTGTGTGTGTGTGTGTGTGTGTGTGTGTGTGTGTGTGTGTGTGTGTGTGTGTGTGTGTGTTTCTATCTCTGTCTCTCTCTCTCTCTCTGTCTCTGTCTCTGTTTCTGTCTCTGTCTCTGTCTCTCTCTCTCTCTCTCTCTGTTTCTGTCTCTGTCTCTCTCTGTCTGTCTCTCTCTCTCTCTGTCTGTCTCTCTCTCTCTCTCTCTCTCTCTCTCTCTCTCTCTGTATGCAGCTCTCTCTTGTATTTCTTTATAGGTCCATGCATAGACATTATTATAATGTCTATGGGTCCATGCCTAATACACACTGACAGCCGCGGACATGCGCACTGACGACACACACAATACCACCTCGCTGTAGCTCGTTCTGCATATAAGCGCACGTTAACGCCCTGATATATTAACATGACGTCAGAGCTGCGCGTGACACTGACAAACACAGTAGCGACTCTGTGACGTCATACAGGAAGATTCAATATTATCTTTAATCAGAGTCAGTGAATCACGAGATTATAGGAAGTGAACAGGTCTTTGTGTGTGTGTGTGTGTGTGTGTGTGTGTGTGTTTGAGACTGTGTGTGTGTGTGTGAGACTGTGTGTCTGTCTGTCTGTCTGTCTGTCTGTTAGGTAAATAGCCCACAGACACTGAGCGCTCTGCCTTGTCTCTGTATGAACCAGACTTAGGGCTAAAGACATAGGGTGTATTCACACATGCCGTGTTTAGTTCAGTTGAAACAAACTCAGATGCACTTCTGCCTTCGGTGCGCATCTTTCAGGCAGGTGTGAATACAGCAATCGCACTCGGGGGCGGACCAAACAAACGCTCCGAGACCCAGCTGAAGAGGTGGTCTCGGTGCGTTTCCAAACGCACTCTGCTGCAGTTCGTTTGTGGTGTGAATTTGTCCGGACTCGATCCGACCCAAATGCAGGAAGCACTGTGCCTTTTCTTTCTTTTCTTTCTTAATAAATCGCCGTCAGCTTCACATTATGGGAAAGTGTTGTTGTCGTTGGCACTCAGCTTAATCAGCCGAGTGTCAGCTTGAGCCTATTCTTCTCGTGTGACGCGCGTCCAGCACCAAAAATACAGTAAAAATTATGTTTCATATCATAGGCTACAAGCCACATAACGTGGCATTGACATAGGGCTTCATATTATAACCATATGAAACAACAATTATTTGATGTTTTTCCTCTTTATTTATAGGCTAGATGTTGGCCCTTTTATTATTTTTAACCCCATATTATATCAATGATATATATTTCGCAGTTTTAACTTCGTGCTTCCTGTTTCTCTCCACCCCAGAATGTCTGTCCAACTTGCAAAAGGGGCAATATGAAAGTGGACCACACCAAACCAAAAAAATCAAACCTCTATTTGGTCTGGACCAAAGCAAGTGAACTAGCGGACTTTCCAAGTGTGAATACTCCCTTAGACACACACACACACACGCGCACACGCACACACACACACACACACCTGTTCTATGGGTTTGTGGTTTAGGGTTTGGCTTTCTGAATCCACTTGCTTTGCCTTGAGCCGTTTATCAGTCCATCAGTCAGTTGGAGCTGCAGCTATCAGCTCCACACAGCAGTAGTGTTTTTACCACGCCAGCTGTTGTTCCTGGGTGAGCGTATACCCATGACAAAGGCATTAAGAAAAACTATATAAAAATAGCATTCTTTGCACTGATGGTCTGGTTTGCTGTTACATGTAATTTATGATCATCAGAGGAACAATGAGACTGTTTCAGAAATATTAAAAAAGTTCCTCGTAGAGACTTTAAACATGAATAAATGAATGGATGTATGTATGGATGAATGGATGAATGAATAATAAATGTCTTGTTGTGTTTCTACAGGAAACGTTGTTCTGGAGAACCTGAAAGTGAAAGAAAACGCTCTGGTGAGTCTAAACCCGCCCCACGGAGAGAAAGAGGAGGAGATTTAGAACGCCCCAGGGAGAGAAAGAGGAGGAGATTTAGAACGCCCCAGGGAGAGAAAGAGGAGGAGATTTAGAACGCTGTAAACAATAAACACAGACAGTAAATGAAGGTTTAAAATGATGACGAACTGTTTCCTGTTTGTGTTGCAGAGTGAGTTTGATGTTCCTTTCAAAGTAAAAGCTGGACAGATCGGTGAGTTTATCTGAACACACACACACACACACACACACACTCACACACAAGCTTTCTGTGTGTCAGGGCGGTTTATGTTTTAACCAGTATAAAGCAGTATAACATACTTTTCAGAAGGTTGACATTTCTGTAATATAAATAATTTTTTTGATCGGCCATATTCGTCTGTCTGTCTGTCTGTCTGTCTGTCTGTCTGTCTGTCTGTCTGTCTGTCTGTCTGTCTGTCTGTCTGTCTGTCTGTCTGTCTGTCTGTCTGTCTGTCTCTCTCTCAGGGCGTCTGACGCTGAAGATTCCCTGGAAGAATCTCTACAATGATTCAGTCGTTGCTTCTCTGGAAGGTCTCTATCTGCTGGTGGTGCCCGGAGCCAGTGAGTTACTGTCTGTCTGTCTGTCTGTCTGTCTGTCTGTCTGTCTGTCTGTCTGTCTGTCTGTCTGTCTGTCTGTCGTCTGTCTGTCCTCCGTCCGTCCGTCCGTCTCCGTCCGTGTGTGTGTCCGTCTGTCCGTCTGTCTGTTGTCTGTCTGTCTGTCTGTCTGTCTGTCTGTCTGTCTGTCTGTCTGTCTGTCTGTCTGTCTGTCTGTCTGTCTGTCTGTCTGTCTGTGTGTGTGTGTGTGTGTCTGTCCGTCCGTCTGTGTGTCTGTCTGTCTGTCTGTCTGTCTGTCTGTCTGTCTGTCTGTCTGTCTGTCTGTGTGTGTGTGTGTGTGTGTGTGTGTGTGTGTGTGTGTGTGTGTGTGGTGTGTGGTGTGGTGTGTGTCTGTGGGTGTGTGTGGGGGGGGTTGCCGGATGTCTGTCTGTGTCTGTCTGTCTAGTTATACCCTGTGTATTAATGTCTCAAAGTAAAGTTCTCTCTGTGGGCTGAAGGCGTTTCCAGCTCTGTGGTTTGGAGGCTTCTGATTGGCTGGTCTGGTGAGAAGGTGGGGCTAAGGAGGAGTGATTGACAGGAGAACATCCTCAGACTTTTACATTGTTTTTTTTTTTTTAAATAACTTTCTTCCTTCAGCTACGAACACTCAGTACCAGGGGGCAGGCCAGGTAAAGGAAGACTTCACCTATACGGCGTTCTATCATTATAAAATCGCTATAATAAATTAATGAATGAGGTTTTTCTTTCCTCAGTCTTTCCTTGGCCCAGCTGTCCTGTTAATCCTAACCCTACATTTTTACTAGTGTGATGTCACACCAGTAAAATGTAGGGTTAGACAGTGAGACCATAAAACACTCTTTCTGCCTTTTCTCAGGCTAGGATGAACCGATTTCTAAGATGTTTGCACATTTATACTACATAGGATCTCAGAGTTCAATAGTAGTAGTAGTAGTAGAAAACTTTATTGTCCCCGAGGGGCAGTTGGGTTTGCGGCACAGTCGCACTTCACTTCATGACATCAGACAAATGACACAAACAGACAGTCCATACATCAGACACTTGACTGATTTAAGGCTTTTATGGCTTGTGGTACAAAAGAGAATTTGGATCTGTTCTTGGTCATAAGGGGTACGCAGAAACGACGACCAGATAGCAGTAGTTTAAAATGGGATGCCAGGGGGTGTGTTCAGTCACATACAATGTTATTGGCCTTTTTCACCAGTCTGTCTCTGTAAATGTGTTCAATGCTTGGTAGTGTGATCCCAAGTAACTTGCTGGCAGTTGTAACTGTTTTTCTGGTTGTCTTTTTCTGTGACTCGGTGGCATTTCCAAACCAGCAGACAATACAGAAGGTTAAAACACTTTCAATGAATGCAGTATAAAACATTTGAAGCATTTTGTTATTGACATTAAAAACAAGCATTTTCTTTAGAAAGTACATCCTTTGCTGTGTCTTAGTGTGCAAAAGGTCAGTCCATGCGTCCCATTTAAGCTTGTTGTCCAGTACAATGCCAAGGTATTTGTAGTTTGTAACAACCTGAATAGTCTCCCCATTGATAAAAGTGTCCGTGGATTGTTGTGACTTTCTAAAATCTATGGACATTGCTTTGGTCTTTTTAGTGTTTAAAATTAAGTGTGACTTATTGCACCATTCTAGAAAGGAATCTAAAACTGGCCCATGATCTGTCTCCTCATCCCGTAGCAGACTCACTAGGGCTGTGTCATCTGCGTATTTAATAAAGTGCCTGTTTTGTAAAGTGCTAGTGCAGGAATTTGTGTATAACATAAATAATAAAGGAGATAAAACACATCCTTGTGGGGAGCCTGTGGATGTTGTCATCGCATCAGACAGAAATGAGCCCACCCTGACCCGCTGGACTCTACTGTTAAGAAAGTTCATGATCCAATAAATGATACCTGTATTAAGATTGAATTCTCTGGCTAAAATGTCTGCAAGAATCTTAGGTTGCATGGAGTTAAAAGCAGATGTAAAATCCACAAATAAAATCTTAGCATGAGTCTTTGGTTTCTCAAGGTGAGTGTGCAAAAGGTGCATTAATGTTGAGATTGCATCATCCACCCCCCTGGAGGCTTGATAAGCGAATTGCAGGGGGTCCATAAGATGGTGGGTTTGGGATACAATGTACCTCTTTACCAGACGCTCCAAGCACTTCATGACCAGGGATGTCAGCGCTATTGGTCGGAAGTCGTTGGACTCTTTGGGTCTTGGCAGTTTTGGCACAGGTACAATTGTAGATGTTTTCCACAGGGTAGGAACTTTACAGAGGTTAAGGGAGGAGTTAAAAATGTCAGTGAACACAGGGGCTAACTTCATATTTACACCGGTGAAGTAGGTCTTTAAGTCCACTTAAAGTCAGCTGTGTGTGTGTGTGTGTGTGTGTGTGTGTGTGTGTGTTCCAGCTGGGTCTCAGACTACTGGCCCATACAACGGTAAGAGGTTCTGAGGTGAAGGGTCCAGTCTGTCTCTACTTCCGGTTTCAGGGCTCCTTCAAAATAAAGTGTCTGTTTAAATTGAACCCGATCACACTGGGCTTTTAATCTGGAAGGCTCTTAAGCCTGCTTCAGACTCCGCAAGAAGAAAGAACAAAGTTCTCCCTGACAGAGCTGCGAGAAGTTCTTTCTGGTCTGACATTTCATACTTCACCAGAACTCAAGTGCCGAACTCCTCACCGCGGCACACGTCACACGCTGTTACCATGGTAACTGACTCAGTAGCACCAGCTGATTTTCCTCACTGACTTCAGACTGACCAATCACACGATAGTTCAGGGACAAGCTGCGAGAGGAAAGTTCTGCCCGGACGATGTGTCGAGAACAGCTGAACAAGAGCTGCAGCTCTGTCACCCAGAACTGTGATCTCTCTGCTCGTGGAGAATGTAGCAGGCTTTAGTTCCCTGGTAGTTTGTATGGAGGTTTGGTGAAGGTTTTCCAACTTGGGTCAGAATGGATCTGGTGACACAGACCGAAACAATATTTTCTATTTATCTTCCATAACATGTCTTCTTTCATACTAGTATAAATCAAAGGTCCAACATGTACATTCAGGTGTTTATTTGACTAAACCTTGTCTGTTTGTGTCTGTATATTTCTCCTATACGACCATCTTTAACGGACATTATCTCAACAATCAACTAAACTTTTCATGATTATTCTTTTTAGCACTATTCTGAAGCTTATTATAGAAAGATTTCTTCATGTGTTGTTTTTTGGCTGATAGGTTATGATTATCACACGTTGACTCTGGTGTGTGTGTGTTCAGCTTTTTAACAAATTATTTTAACATTGAAGCGGATAGGAGCAGCATTCCAAACCGCTAAAACTTCCTCTGCTTTGAAACCTATCTCCTCCCGCATTTTTTCAGCTAGAGACTCCATTCAAACGTTAAACAATTCACATGAATTACAGCTATTAAAATCCTATTCAACTTTTTAAAATCTTCAACTGTCTTTTAACAAACACAGTTTTAGTTTTAAGCTTTTTTCAACCTCTTTCTAAATTTATAATGGGATCCGGATGGGACGGAATGTTCAGAGGCAGAGTGGGGGAACCAACTGTTACAGTGTAGAACTGGTGTAAAAAAAAAAAAAAAACTATCACATAACTGCCTCTCACTCCCACAAATTAAACCCTACTTGGATAATTTTGACATAAAAATGTAGGACATATTCTGCCGGTCGCATAGATGTGACTACTGAAGCAATCGGACCTACACAATGGGAGGTTTGGGCTTCCAAGCTAAATGGTGTCCAACCAACTGCCGCACATCAGTGTTTCACAGGACCAAAAGAACTGAGGACACTGTCATCAGTGCAACCGTTGCCCTTGGCAACCAGTAACATCCCATGGCACACAGTTTGTGTTTGTGTGTGTGTATCAGGAGCTTAATTCAGACGTGTGTGTGTGTGTGTGTATATATATGTGTAGATATATGTTTAACACCAATATATATATATGTGTATATATATATATATATATATATATATATATATATATATATATATATATATATATTACATATACAGAGCTGCCATGTCGCACTCTTTGGCTATGACACACACTCATATCAACCAGTTCACACTCTCACACGCCACACCTCAAATTGAAAACAGTTTTTTCTAATTTTATTTGATAAAAGTTTTTTATCATTTTCATTTTCATCTATATGTTGTGAGTGTATTATTGTGAGTGAACATGTAACTTGTTGCTGCCTCTTGGCCAGGACTCCCTCCAAAAAGAGGTTTTTAATCTCAATGGGACTTTCCTGGTTAAATAAAGGTTAAATAAAAATTAAAATGAAAAATATTGAGAAACCAGTATGAGAGAGAGACAGAGTGTGAGAGAGAGAGAGAAAGTGAAAGAGAGAGAGAGACAAAGAGATAGAGAGCGACACTGACATTTATTTGTATGAAATGTCACAGTGTTTCTTGAGGTAGGTCAAGAGCTCCTCCCTGAGCCACGTACCCTGAAACCCAATCCTGTTTGTCCATTCCTGCGTGTGTGTGTGTGTGTGTGTGTGTTTTTTCCAGCGGGTAAAGCAAGTGTTAGACAACTTATTTTATTTTCTGGTTTTCATTGTAGATATTACTTTATTGTAACTGTCCACTTGTTTCATCATTATATTTTAACTGTCCACTTTATTTTAGTAGTTGACCAAAAAAAAGATTTGTTATTTGAAATATATTTATACTTTTGTTCTTCTGCATATCCTCAGCTACATTATATTTAATTAAAATGGTTAAGTAACACAGTTCACAACAATTATTATTATTATTTTTTTTAAATATTTGGCTTAACAAATTATTTCCCTATCTGTGTGTCTCTACGAAGCAGTACTACTACTACTATTACTGCTTTGTTTATTCAGCTAAGCAAAATTGTGCTGAACAAATGTAAACTCTGTGTGTGTGTGTGTGTGTGTGTGTGTGTGTGTGTGTGTGTGTGTGCGCGCGCGTGTTTCAGTTTTCGAAATAATAACGATAAGTATACTTTTACAAGCTGTGTAATGTAATGCCAGATTTCCCGAGTGTACCTGAACGCCTCAAATAATCCAACTCTACGTCAGCTTCACGTTCGCGCTGCCCCACACTCTGATGCGGCCTACTGTAACGGTGAGTCATCGCAGATCTCTCTGCTAAAGTTTAAGCACTACATATGGACGTTTTATGATTTTAAATGACAGGATGGAGTTCTAATTAATGTCGAGTTTACATATGATGGTGGGGAGAGATACTGACTTTGTTGAGCTCAAAATAAATACCAAATGTTCAAGTCTCTTATGAGGTTAATGTTAGCTAACTAGCTAGCGCCGTTGCTAACGCTAAACTGGCGTTCGCTGTTGCTAACGCTAACTAACTGACACAAACGGTTTATTTGAGTAGCAGCAAGTGAACTGATGTTATCAGAATTAAGGCTTATGTCAGCTAATGTGTTGTCTCTGGGTTAGTTTTAATCAGCCATTGTAGCTGTTAGCCAGCTTCCAGTTACGTAAAACTAACTATCAGGCAAGCTTGTAATTTATGTTAGCTGTATGAAGCTTCATAGGGGAGGGGGAGTCATGACTCATTGTGCGTCCGTCTCGCGCTCACACGTTAGGCTCGTTCGATCCCCGTTTCGGCTCGTCTGGAAAGTAGACGAGAGTAGCCGAGTGCAGTCGGGGGAGTGACGAAAAAGCCCGACTGAAGCCGGACAGCTCCGAGTTGGCTCGACTTGCATGTGCCTTAGGAAGTAGCGTCTTTGTTGCGGATGCAGTTCGTTTTCTAGTTTTATTTTGAAGGCCCATTAGAAACATATTCGTAGGAGAGTCACACATGCTACAACCGATTAGAAGCAGAACACAACACAAAGAGGAGTAAACACTTTAAAAGCGAGGGGCATTTTCAAAACAAGAAACGAGATATATCCCCATTCCCTATACATCTTTATCTTTCTTGTTACTTTACTAGAAAACCTACTTTTAAGTGATAAAAAATGATTTACAAATCCAAATAAAGGAGGTTTAGTATTTCTCCCTTCACATAACGAAGATGATCGGCCTAAATAAAGTTAAAGAAGGTCAAAGATAAGATCCCTTATTATTATTGTAGAGATGGATATGATGAACTTTATTATGATGTGTAACATCATACTACTTGTTGTAGTTTTGGTCTGGCTTTGCGAAACTACATGTAAAATACAATTCCCAGACCATTTAGAACACTGGAAATAAGCCTATGATTTAATCTTTTTTTCTTCTAAACGGTTAGTAGGCACCTGCCTTTCCCTATGTATAAACCATGCTCATATACTCACTCTCTTAGAGTAACTTATATATGTACTCTACTAAGAGACCAGTCTGGATTTTTCTTCAATCTTCATGTCTACATTACTTAATGGAAATGCTCTCAATGAAAATATTTTCAGGGGGAATTTGGTAGAAATGTTGTCAGTATTTTATAGAATAAAACCAAAATGTTCATTTTACTCAAACATATGGCTATAAATAGTAAAAAGCGAGACATTAATATGTGAAGTGGTCAGATGATTAACTACATTTTGTTGTCTATTTAATTTATACCTGAATATAAACCAAAAGTGATTCCACACATTAAAGATGGGGATTTTACTATTGTCATCATCTAAACACTTTCTTGAAAAGTATACAAAATACGATATATTCTATCTTTGGCTAGATGCTATATTTATTCTGAATAGTTTGAACCCACCCACTGTAACATATTGTTTTCTCTCTTGTTTTTTCTCTCATTTAACGGAACATGAATCCAGCCAGAAGATTTTTTTATCGGTAAGTAGAATTATTGTAAGTGAACATGACAACAGACCACAACACATCTGGGCATAATATAGAAAATATTGTTCTTTATCTCAAAACATTTTATTTAAAATGAATCAAGCAAAAGTAATTTATTTAAAACATTTTAACACCCTGGAACACTCTGAATCTTGAATGAGTCTTTGACAACCCTGAATAGTACTTTGAACTAAAATGAGCTGTGAGTTTGTTTTTCGTATGTGAACTAAAACTCTCCTTCTCTCCCTCCCTCCACTGCTCCTGCTCCATGTCTCCAACTGCAGATCACATCCCGTCGTTGACTACTGACTGTAAGTTCACACACACATGAATTGCATAATAAGAAAGTTAAGAGGTTTCATTGTGTCTTTAAAACATTGTTTGGCCTTTTTTAAATGCTGTCATAATACCATAGGTAGCTGCAGTAACAGGCAGTGTTTCCCACTAATGCATCAGACTGTGGCAGCCCATCACAGTCTAAAATTATTTTTTTTAAACATTAAAGATCTTTACGTTGTACTTTGCGTTTCAACAAAGTTTTTCCCCTTCAGTTTCCCTTCACCCCAAGCCCAATCCCCTCCCACTGCTATAGGTGTGTGAACGCTCTCCAGCCTCACACACAGACAGCATGCTGCTGCTGTAGTGAGAGCATCTGAGACGCAGCACAGCTAAGAACTGAGGATGTTTGAGACAAAGCCGCTGAAAGAAACGGCTCTACTCACATCCATTTCATAACGTGCATGGATGTGAGTAGAGCCACGTTATGAAAATGTGGCTCTACTGTGGTCACCGCAACAACCGCACGTGACGTCACTGGACCAGGTGAAAGGGTGAACCAGCCAATTTAGACATATGTAAAATATGTGACAAAAAGAGCTTATCGCACTGTTGAGCCACCCTGAGTCACCGCAGGGACAGCCCTATTGTAAACTCAATTTCATATAATACACTATTAAAAGGATACAATTTTGCCTTGTTGACAACAGCATGTTGTATCTTAAAGGGACACTGTGTAAAATTATAAGTAATTTATCAGCTAAAATCAATATCCTCATTCATAAATATGTCCTCATTGGTGTAAAATCACCTCTGCCAATAATCTGAATTATCCTCCTGAGCGGAGAATTACAAATATTCATATTACATTTTGTACATTAAGCAGGCAAGTCTTATGGAGGCATCCATGTTTTTGGAATGTCATCAGGTGCATTGTTTAGAATGTAGAATTGTTCTTGTCCTTGAAGGCCACTGTAGCTTCTGTTATTATTCTAAAGGGGTGGGGTTACCCAGGGAGCGTTGCATTCTAGAAATTTCTAGAACTTTCTTGATGATGTCATATTACACAGTGCTCCTTTAAAGTTTTTTAAGTAAGTAATTTATTTAAAACATTTTAACACCCTGGAACACTCTGAATCTTGAATGAGTCTTTGACAACCCTGAATAGTACTTTGAACTAAAATGAGCTGTGAGTTTGTTTTTCGTATGTGAACTAAAACTCTCCTTCTCTCCCTCCCTCCACTGCTCCTGCTCCATGTCTCCAACTGCAGATCACATCCCGTCGTTGACTACTGACTGTAAGTTCACACACACATGAATTTTGGTATTTACAATTAAACTGATATTTTATTGATTTACGGTTTAGAATGACCTATTACTGCAACCTACCTATTTACTAAGTAAAAAGTAGCTGCAGTAACCGGCATATACTGTATAGTATTTAAGGGATGAAAATATGAGACAGTAAAATATATTAGTAAATAAATGACAAACCAAAACTGAACACAGTTTGGATTGAAATTAGCTGTGAGTTGCTGTTTTTCAGCCATGAAAGTGAACATCTCTTTTGTCTCCCTCTGTCTTGTCTCTCCTTGCAGCGTCCTCCTAGCTGCAGTCTATCACTGTTGGTGACACTGTGGCAGCTGTGCAGTAAGTTCACCTGTGGAATGTAATGTTTGTCTGAATCAATGGTCTGCCCTGAAGATGTCAGTTATAATATGGCACTTAAACACCCTCTGTTGTGATTAGCCAATCATGGCATTTTAGGTCAGTTATTTCTAGCTGTGTGTGTGGCAGAGAGCTGCCCAAACAAAGAGATTAGCTCACAGCCAACCAGTCACACACACACACACACACACACACACACACACACACACACACACACACACACACACACACACACACACACACACACACACAGTGAAGCTTGTAAGTGAGCCCCAGCACTTCTGCTCTCAATACACTGGCCAGGTTAATTATGTGAGCCATGCACGGGATATCCGTGATCCTCAAGTAGCTCTCTACATCATTGACATAGTTGGTCGCATTATCAGTTGTGATGGCAACGTTCAAGCAAAGACATTTACAAAAAATAATGCCCATAACAGGTTAGAATATTAAGGGCTGTCTAATATTCGTTCGCATATTGATTTATTTTTTGATATTCAAATTATATTTGGATACCAAAGTTCGGAGTCAAAGCCCTAGCTGTGAGTTGCTGTTTTTCAGCAATGAAAGTGAACATCTCTTTTGTCTCCCTCTGTCTTGTCTCTCCTAGCTGCAGTCTATCACTGTTGGTGACACTGTGGTAAGTTCACCTGTGGAATGTAATGTTTTTCTGAATAAGTGGTCTGCCCTGAAGATGTCTTATACACAGTTAAACCATAGCACTGATACATTCTCTGTTCTGATTGGTCAATTATCGCATTCTTAGGTCCATTATTTCTATCAAGGATAATGGCCGTTGCTATGGATGTAAGTCATTGTACTCAGCGATCATTTTCTGTCATATCAATACGCTGACGGAGGTCTATAAACAGTTACATACTACTCCTTCAATAAACAATTAAATACTTTTTCAACATGACTTTAAATGTATGTGGAGAGCAGGGGACTTTGTGGAGTCATGGTTAATATCTGAAAAGACTCCAGTCAAGATAATAAGGTAATGTTCCCTTACTTAATAAAGTGGTAGGGAAACACAGGACTTAAACAGATCCACACTGAGTACATTTCATGGCACCAGTGTCATTAACATAAAGCAGAAACTACAAATTCAGTAATAATAAGAGTATTTTGTGTTATTATTTTTACTCAAAGAATAAATATTCATTTGAAGAAAAAGGTTTTTAATGATGTTTAGCTTTTGGGTTGAAGTGTCTTATCTGAATGACTTATATTGAAACAACTGTCTAATTTATGTTTCCATTGTGTCTTACAGGTGCCCTGCTGTCTCCTCTCCCCTATCATTTGGTGTTCTGTCTCTCCTATCCCTTGTATCCACTCTACCTGCATTTGGTGTTCTGGCTCTCCTATCCCATCTACCGCTCTGTCATTGATTTTGGACCCTCTACCTTTCTATACCTCTAATTGTATCCACTCTATCTTTTGACAAGTTTTGGCTCTCTCTACACAGTTTTGGATTTATCTATCTTGCTCCACCTCTCCATCTATCCACTCTATCTTTTGACAAGTTTTGGCTCTCTCTACACAGTTTTGGATTTATCTATCTTGCTCCACCTCTCCATCTATCCACTCTATCTTTTGACAAGTTTTGGCTCTCTCTACACAGTTTTGGAATCCTCTATCTTGCTCCACCTCTCCATCTATCCACTCTATCTTTTGACAAAGTTTTGGAAATTTTTGAGACCTGCTTTGGACATTTGAGATCTGTTTTGGACATTTTAAGAACTATTTTAAGAACTATTTTAAGAACTATTTTAAGAACTATTTTAAGAACTGCTTTATGAAATATTTTCTGGACAATTTTTTGGAAAAAGTTATCTGCACACACCTTTTTATGTAACCATTTTAAAAAGCAACCAGTCTTTTGAAAATAACTCTGAGAGGCTTAACTCTTCTTAACTCACAAATTGGATAAACATAGGTTTGAACATAAAAAAGTTTGAATAAATACACATTTTGATTGTAAAATACAATACATATCATACACTTTGGATATACTTGGAAAGTAATAAACACAAGAGATAACTGGACTGAAAATCCATATTTTATACTAGTACACTATTGTTCCTGAACTTCCTGCTGTGAAACTGTAAGTTTGTCCCCAAGGGTTTGTTTTGATTGCAGCTATCTTCACACTTGACTGCACATTAACTATTATCTGTTATTGTTTACTAGACTTGTGTAATTGTACTACTGCTAAAACTAAGACATACATTATATTTATATACCTGATTTGCATATAATTGTACCTCATTGACTATAGACCTATTTTCATTGTTTGAATCGGTATACATGCTTTGATTTTTTAAACATTGATATACTGTGATAAATAAACCAGCTGTATTGAGAAATTGGTTGCTTTGAGTCTGAATACTAAACCTAAACTTGAACGGTTTACAGAATTTAACATTGATATTTTGTGGTACAAATAAAAGTCAAACGGTAACATCAGTGGGTTTTGAACACAACAACAATGCCAAAGAAGAGTAAGAATTCCAGAGCTGCAAGCCATCGCTGGAAGAAGTCGGGTGAGATTCACAGTGCAACAGTTGAAGGAGCCGAATGTGTTGGTCTTCAGAGCAGTGATGGAGAGAGGCCTGCAGCCACTCAACCTCAACAGTGTGATGCTCCATGTGAACTACAGGTGATGCTGATGCTGAGAGGAGGCGTATCATTGATAAGCAGTGTGTAGCAGAGCAATCTAATGCTAACCAGGTAAACCACACAGGTCAGAGCCACATGCCGTCTGTACCAAGAGCAGGTCTATCCTATGCTGATGCTTTGAAGAGAGGACGTTACACTGATGACCAGCCTGGTGGAGCAGCTCCTTCTCATGCAGACTGGGTGAACCTGGGAGATCAACCATCTGAGCAGCACGTCCAAGCATCCCGCAGCCAGGCTTCCCATAAATACGGCCAATACAGGAACAAGCAGTGCACCTGTAACTCACTCACATTTTTAGCATTCCTTCACGAGAATGAAAACATCACCACAGCAGATCTCAATGATGTTTTGGATAAAGGTAACGTGATGTATAAAGCTGCCAGGAAAAGGTTCCCTACACACATACATTTGGCTACTGATGAGCTCCCTGATACTGTGCCAGCACGCAGATGTGTAAGTGATGTGGACATGACAATCTTTAGTAGGTATGGTACATTAGCAGGCCCACCACCTGGCGCTGTAGACAGCTTTCTGGATCTAGAGGCAGGACTGAGCTGCTTGTTATCGGATGTGCAGTATGCACTGCTGTTGATGACATCGTTATGTATTGCAGTTTTCAGAACCAGGTCAGGCAGATATGGTTTCTTTGACCCACATTCCAGAACATCCAAAGGTTTGCCCCAACTACTGGGTTCCTACACGCCTGGTACTGCTGTCATGCTGACGTTCACTCATCTCAGTGATATGATCGACCGCCTCCTGCAGTATCACAGAATGCTGGGCACACAGTCCAACTGTACATATGAGCTGAAGCCTGTTGAGTTTCACAATATGACCATGGCCATCCAGAACAATGCTGTAAGAGAGACAGAGAGACCGTCTACCACTCACACTGCTGCTGTTTCAACTGCTCTGTTGGAGGTTGCTCTTCAAAATGAGGCTGCAGAGGTAACTACTGAAGTATCTGAAAACATAGTAAAGGGGCCGTCCACTCCTATGGAAACCGAACCAGAACCATCAAGTAGATTCAGCTTGAATTCTGTCACCACACATGGTGCTCCTCAAAGTGATCCACACTTTTATGTCCCATTGATGAATCCTATTGCCAGTGAAAATGCTGTGCCAGTTATCTCCTGTGAACTTAGTAAACGGCAAAGGAGAAAATGTCACAAAGTGAACATGACCAACAAGAACAAAGCTATAAAAGAGACGGAGACTCCTCCTTCAGCTCACAATGCTGCTGTTTCACCTGCTCTGTTTAACGGGGTTCCAGAGGCAAACACTGATACCATTGATGTCGCTGTTAACATTGTAGATGAGGTATCTGCTCATATGGAAACTGAACGAGAACCTTCAGCGGTTGATTCTGTCATATATGATGCTCCTCACAGTGAATCAAACGTACCTGCTTCATTGTCATGTGATAATGCCTTACCTGACTTATCAAAACATAATAAACAACAAAGAAAAAAATTTAAGAGGAGACAATTGCTCTCTGAAAAGCCATCACAAAGAAATGAGAATCAAAAGAGGAAAGAAAAAGCAAAGTATGCTTTAAATAAAACATTTAGTGCAAAGAAAAAATCTTACTCAAGCAGGAAATATTCAAATGATGAATTTAGAAAGGCAAAACAAGAGAACTTTAACAACCGATATCGTAACAATTCTGAATTACGAAAAAAGAAGATAAATAAATTAGCAACCTGTTACAAAGAAAATGTTAACTTCAGGCAGAGAAGGAAACAGTATCTTTCCAACAGATACAAAAACAATGTAGATTTTCAGCAAAGGCAAAAGCAGTACATCACCAACCGATACAGAGACTGTGCAGACTTCAGGCTAAGACAGCGATCTTTCATCACTAAACGTTATGCACGTGATCAAGCATTCAGGCTAAGACAGCGATCTTTCATCACTGAACGTTATGCACATGATCAAGCATTCAGGTTAAGACACAGAGAGCTAATGAGACAATTAATGCGAGACAGGTATAATAACAACCTTGCATTTAAGAGTATGCATAACATGAGGTGTGCCACAAAAATAAGAAGGAAATACAGACGGATAAATAGACAAACATGTGAGAGTGATGACCCTTTAATCAAAGAAGCTATATCTGTTTTCAGATCCCATATAAAGGTCGGCCCCACTTTTGTGTGCACTGTCTGTCATAAAGCTTCTTTTCCAAACCAAGTAAAGCAATGTACAAGGTCAAAATATGTAAAGAAGCCAGATGTGGCTGCAGCATGCTTGACAGGAAAGTATGTCCATGTTTGTGGTGATGAATGCAGAAATGAACAGTGTAAGATGCCTGATGAGAGGAAGACAGAATGGATTTGTCACACCTGCCATAATCATCTTAAAAATGGAGCCATGCCACCCCTCGCTATAGCTAACAACTTGGAGCTAGCTGATATACCTCCTGAACTGTCTGATCTCAACATACTGGAGAGACATCTCATTGCTAAATGCATT
>CM049396.1:0-5000 GCA_026929865.2 Hyperoplus lanceolatus
GTCGTCTGGAACAGGTCTACTTACAGTCCCCAGAGTTAGGACTAAACAAGAAGAAGCAGCTTTTAATTATCATGCACCAAAAATCTGGAACAAACTCCCAGAGAACTTGAGGTCTGCTGCAACCCTCAGTTCTTTTAAATCGAGTCTGAAGACTTTTTTGTTTCCATTTTAACCTGCAATTTTCATTTTATTTGCTTCTTTTATTTGCTTTTAAATGTTTTATAATGTGTTTTATGTATTCTAATCTTGCCCCTGTAAAGCACTTTGAGTGGCCTTGTGTCTGAATTGTGCTATATAAATAAACTTGCCTTGCCTTGCCTTGCCTAGTGTAATGGCCTATGTCAAGAGTGTGAATTAGGCCATTTTATTTTGCCTAAGTCACTAGACGGAGTGACTTAGGCAATGTTATAAGCGTTTCAAAATGGCGGTGGTTTGTAAAAAAACTTATTTTATATGAAATTATAACCAAATATGGTAAACATTTACAATAAGGTTTAGGGTTGGGGGTTAATCGGCATTAACAGTAAGTTTATGTTTAATTACCATGATTATTCACGTAATGCTAAGTTCATGCTTAATATCTTAGTTAAGCAGTTAAGTAAAATGTGTGGTAAATGATTATTGAGAATGTTTGTTGACAAATCACTTTGTCAACATCAGTGAATATCTCCTCCCAATCTGCTACCGGTCCATACTGTGTGAGCACTGACACATCTTGTTAATACACCTAGGCTAGGGAATTTTAACAAAGACGATCAGCTTAACCCACCTTCAATGCTAAGTTGATGCTTATAAAACATTAACTTAGCATTAATTAATGCTTATTAAGCATTAAATAACCATTAATGAATGCACCCTTAGTGTGTGCATTAATAAGATAAGAAAAGATAAGATAAGATAAGATACAACTGTATTAATCCCCCGTGGGAGAAATGTGTTTGTTGCAAAAACAGCCTAGCAGCAGTGAAAGGACACAGGATAAAATGACAATGCAATAAATACAATAAATACAAAGTGCTAATGCATAAGTAGATGCTTATAGTTAAAGTAGGGACAAAACAAGACAAACAGAACCAACATCATGATGAGTGATGCATATACACATATATACGCATACCTAAACACACACATGCAAACACATAGACATACACAAACACAATCATCAGGCACTGTTGAACAGCCTAATGGCTGCCGGCACAAAGGAGCACCTGAAGCGCTCCGTCTTGCACCTGGGAACATGAATCTGTGGCTGAAGGTGCTCCTCATCTGAAAACTTGGTCTTGCCGATGTTGAGTTGGAGGTGATTCTCCTCTGCCCATCTGACGTCCTCCACCACACCTCTGTACCCATCCTCCCTGATGCAGCCCACGATGGAGGAGTCGTCTGAGAATTTCTGGAGATGGCAAGTTCCAGAGTTGAAGCTGAAGTCAGAGGTGTAGATGGTAAAGAGGAAGGGTGAAAGTACTGTTCCTTGGAGTGCGCCAGTGTTGCTCATCACAACATCTGACAGGCCGCTCTGCAGCCGCACGTACTGTGGCCTGCTGGAAAGGTAGTCACCAATCCAGGCCACCATGTCAGGGTGTGCCTACATTGCTGAGAGCTTCTTCTCAAGCAGGGTAGGCTGGATGGTATTGAACGCACTGGAGAAGTCGAAGAACATGACTCTCACTGAGCTCTCCGGCTTCTCCAGGTGTGAGTAAGCCCTGTGTAGCAGGTAAATGATGGCGCTGTCCACGCTGAGTTGGGCCTGGTACACAAACTGCAGTGGGTCCATGGAGTCACACATCTGGGGCTTAAGGTGATGTAGAACGAGTCTTTCGAAGGTCTTCATGATGTGTGAGATCAGCACCACTGGCCTTTTATTTGTTTGGAGAGCTGGGGCGAGCTATCTTAGGCACCGGAACAATGCAGGAGGTCTTCCACAGCTGGGGCACCTTCTTCAGCCTCAGGGAGAGGTTGAAGAGGTGTTGGAACACTCCAGCAAGCTGTCCGGCACACGCTTTAAGCACCTTGGGATTGATGTTGTCCGGACCCATTGCCTTATTCCTCTGGAGCTTTGATAGCTCCTGCCTCACCTGGCTTGATGTGATGACAAGACTGGTAACAAGGGGGGGAGGAGGGGAAAAGGGAGGGGGAGAGGGAGGGGAAGTAGGGGAGGTGGAGGAGGGGGGCACGGACTGACCTGCTGAGCTCACTGGGGCAGGGTTTGAGTCAAACCTGTTGAAAAATAGGTTCAGCTCATTAGCATGTTCATGTCCGCCCGCCATAGCTGGACCTGGCCGTTTGTGTCCCGTGATCGTCTTCAACCCATCCCAACCTCCTTGGCACTGTTCCTTTCGAGCTTGCCCTCCAGCCTCTCCTTATAGCATGTTTCGGCCGCCTTTAGTTCCCTTCTCAGTTCCTTCTGAACTGATTTTACCCCCTCTCTGTCTCCTGCCATGAAAGCCCTCTTCTTCCTGTTGAGTAGGTTTTTAATGTTCTTATTGATCCAGGGTTTGTTGTTAGGAAAACAGCGGACCTTTTTGATGGGTACAACGCTGTCCTCACAGAGCCTGATGTAATCTGTAATGCAATGGGAGAGTCCCTCAATGTCCTCTGCGTGGTCCTCCAGGAACAGATCCCAGTCTGTTCTCTGGCAGCAGTCCTGCAGGGCCTCCTCAGCCTCTCTAGACCACACCTTCACAGTCCTGGTGGTAGCCGGCTGCTTGCTTACTACAGGCTTGTACACAGGTGTAAGGTGTATCAGGTTGTGGTCAGACTGGCCAAGGGGAGGGAGGGGAGAGGAGCTGTATGCCTCCCTCACATTGGCATAAAGCAAGTCCAGGATTTTATTTCCTCTGGTTTTACATTTCACATACTGTGTGAAGCTGGTCAGAGTTTTGGAGAGGGAGACATGATTGAAGTCTCCGTTGAATATAATGAGAGCTGTGGGGTGCTGAGTCTGTAGTCTTGCGTGCATCGAGTGGATTAATGGTGCCATTCACAGCCAAACGTCCCTCTGTCTCATGAGTCTATGTGTGCTCCACTAGCATTTTCAAATGTTTGTGGCATACCCTTCCTCAGTAGTTGGGGAAAAAAAGAAATGCACTGTTTTGCCTCACTTATCCCAGAATTAATTTGGCCCAAGTCAGGTTCAAAATTGCGTAAATCGCAAAGGCATGTTCATAAATTGGCCTAAGTCATTTTATCCTCTCATGTTACACAGTTGACTGACATCCTTATTTGTATATCAATAGTCATCTATTGTCATTTTGTTTGAAATGATTCATAAATATCATATACTCTATATATGGTTCAGTTTTTTCTGTTTTCTGAACAACTTGAAAATATGACTTAGGCCATTATTTTAAGAGGGTGATGATATGCTGAATAACCCACCCACACCCACACACACACACACGCACACACACACACTTTGGTCAATCAATTGTTAATCCATGCTGCTTCATCTGAACCGGGACATCAACAATAAAAAAGGATTGGTTGCCATTGAAACATTTCTGCCATTTTTTTTTTAATACAGAAAATAATAATCTATTTAGAATTGTTTTGTTTGTTGGTATTTTAACCTCTTATTGACAGCTGATGATGTGACAGGACAGAGGTGAAATGGGGACGGAGAGAGACGGAGAGAGAGAGAGAGAGACAGAGAGAGAGAGGGGATGACCTGCAGTAAAGGTCCACGGGTCGGATTTGAACCCGCGACCACTGCAACGAAGGCCAGAGCCGATATGGTACGCGCTCTATCCACTACACCACTCTGTCATGCTGAAAGTACGGCTGACTGTTTGTGTGTGTGTGTGTGTGTGTGTGCGTGCGTGCGTGCGTGTGTGTGTGTGTGTGTGTGTGTGTGTGCGTGTGTGTGTGTGTGTGTGTGTGTGTGTTACCAAGATTTATGATGAGGGAAGTCTCTGTGTAATCTGATGACACAGGACCAGGGCACTTTACTTTAGGCTGCACCCCTGGTTGGTCAGGGGAGGGGTGCAGGTGGAGGGAGTTGAACCCCCCCCCACCAATAAGAGCTACCACCACTAGACTCTGTTGGACCCCTCCCACATCAGAAGAGAAGCAGCCCCTCCCCTACCCACTCATTCATGTTCTGCCCTGCTGCACTCCACATTGCTTTTTACATGTACTTAGATGTATTTTCATTTTTGCAACATGACTTTGTAGTTTTATCTCTTTAATTTTATTTTTGTTTGTCTTTTATTTTCTTTTCTTTATTTTACTTCATTTCTTTACTGTATGTTAATGTCAGGTGGACATCCTTCATAAGCCCTTCGGGGTTTCTTTACCTTACTGTATGTTAATGTCAGGTGGACGTCCTTCATAAGTCCTTCGGGGTTTCTTTACCTTACTGTATGTTAATGTCAGGTGGACATCCTTCATGAGCCCTTCAGGGTTTCTTTACCTTACTGTATGTTAATGTCAGGTGGACGTCCTTCATAAGCCCCTCAGGGTTTCTTTACCTTACTGTATGTTAATGTCAGGTGGACATCCTTCATAAGCCCCTCAGGGTTTCTTTACCTTACTGTATGTTAATGTCAGGTGGACATCCTTCATAAGCCCCTCAGGGTTTCTTTACCTTACTGTATGTTAATGTCAGGTGGACGTCCTTCATAAGCCCCTCAGGGTTTCTTTACCTTACTGTATGTTAATGTCAGGTGGACGTCCTTCATAAGCCCTTCAGGGTTTCTTTACCTTACTCTATGTTAATGTCAGGTGGACATCCTTCATAAGCCCCTCAGGGTTTCTTTACCTTACTGTATGTTAATGTCAGGTGGACATCCTTCATAAGTCCTTCGGGGTTTCTTTACCTTACTGTATGTTAATGTCAGGTGGACATCCTTCATAAGTCCTTCGGGGTTTCTTTACCTTACTGTATGTTGATGTCAGGTGGACATCCTTCATAAGCCCCTCAGGGTTTCTTTACCTTACTGTATGTTAATGTCAGGTGGACATCCTTCATAAGTCCTTCGGGGTTTCTTTACCTTACTGTA
>CM049396.1:10000-12500 GCA_026929865.2 Hyperoplus lanceolatus
CCAACATTGGAAACGCCTACAACTCACACACAGGTACCGGAACTCAACATTTCAGTTTTGGCCGATGGCGAAAACAGTTTGTTCTCCAATTAAGGCGATATACAGTCGGCAAAACCATCATTCAATTTCATGCAATGGTTAACTCTGAGATCTGTGTCTATTTAGCCTCCATTACATTATTTCTCCTATACAACCATACAGACCCGTCGCCAGACCTCAGTCTTAAGGGGGGCATATGAAATGCATAGGGGGGCACAATTATTTTTAGCCAATACGTATATTTTTAATAATCCTATACTCCATTCGCGCAGCACATAATCATCACGTTAAACTAACCAACAGCAATAGCCTATGACCCGGTAGCCTATAGCCGACAACATCACATCATTTCTCATAATTTAAAGCAATACATTACATAGAAGCAATGTTATGAATATCCATAAAACACTTGACTATTCAACATATTAGATGTAACACCAGAAGCATCTCTCAAACATTGCATTTTAAAGCAGTCAACAGAGGGATATGCATCGCCATTAGACACACAGACGCACACACACACACACACGGTAGCTTACTTTGAGTGTGGTCAGCGCTGTCCTCCCTCCTGTCAGTACAGCGGGAGGCGGCGTTTCTCCGAGCTGAACCTCCTCATCAAATATCCTTCCACTCAGACTTAAACTTGTGAGTCTGATCCTTTTCAAAAGCAAGCTGAATCAGCTGGGCCTTGCGTCTGTGCAGCATACTGCGCCGATGCTCTGAGAAGACGTTTTTCAGCGTGGAAAATGAGTTTTCACACATTGCTGTGGAAGCTCCTACAGTTAGGGCAAGGGTATAGGCTGTGAGAACAGTCGGCATAGCCTGGAGTGCACAGTTGAATGTGCTGAGGATGTTGGCTATTGTCCATTTTCCGTCTTCGGGGGGAATCGGGGTTTCAGACATTTTCATAACCAGGAACTCACGAGCCACGGTATATTCAGATTCAGCCACATCAGTTCCAGCTAATAGCAGGAGAGGGGTTACCTTTGATGGGTCCAGGAAATTATCCTCGGCCTCTGGGTTCAAAGCTCCTCTTGAACTCAGTCTTTTTATTTATGTCACCTTGTGACTGGCCAACTGTTTCCTCAACTGAAAATCCGCGGAGGTTCTTGTTCACTGTGCGTCTTCTCTTGCTTGGACCGGGGTCGGCCACCGGTAAAGCATCGGTGGCCGCGGCTGGAGGAGCGCAGAGATCCCACAGTGCAGAAAACTTGTTTTCTGTGCGCAGTTTCTTCACGCAGTCAGAAGCGCTGTTCACAAGTGTCACCGCAGTGAACAAGTCCATATCTTCGGCTTGTAGCAGTCTGTTCGGCGGCTCAAAAAGTGACAACAGTTTCTTAACAAGGTGCGCAATGAAAAGAAAACTGCGCTGCATAATGGCACGAAGCAGCCCCGTAGCCTCGACGCGAACCTCGGCTCCAAAGCCCCGTGTGTTTTCCACATCGGTCAGTAATGTGGATATGTCATGAAAACTCTTCACCACAACTTTGACCGTTGCCAAGTGGCCAGTCCATCTCTGGTCCAAGAGACGTTTAAGGGTCTCGCCTTTGTACAGAACAGCCACGGTTGGCTTCCTGATGAAGTTGTACAGCATGTTGCATAGTCTGAACAAATCCTCGACAGCTGCTTCACTGGACATGGCATGAATCACAACCAGATGAAGTTGGTGATTAAAGCAATGAATATATGGTATGTCACGATCCAGCTTGTTTTGTAGCAATTTCTGCACACCACCATGCCTGCCAGACATGAGTGATGCGCCATCATAAACCTGACTCAGGATTTTGTCCGTGCTGAGTCCGGCGCTGGTGAGCTCATCAATGATGACACCTGTCAGGGCCTCTGCATCACCTTTCTCAGATGTTGCCATTACCAAGAGGCGCTCACATACACTACAGTTTTCGTCAAAAAAACGCACAACTACAGATATATTTTCTTGGCCTAAAGGATCCCGTGTGCCATCCACTTTAATTGAATACCAGCTATTGCCGACTTGTCACACTATCTCCTCTGTCACAAGTTTGCTCATCATTTCAATCATCTCGTTTTGTATCTGTGGGCTGGTATAGCGTGCAGTCTGTGGGATTGTTTTTGTTATCCTTGTCAGTTCTGGATCTTTTTGCGCATTGTGTACTCGAAGAGAGACAAGAACAGTCCCATGGAACTATTTTCATCTAGCACACTGGCAAAACCAGCATTATCTCCACGTAACGGCAATTGATTCACCACTAAAAACTCCAGCATATCAATTACGGCTGAGATGTAGTATCTGTTGCGCGCCAGTTGCTCTGAATTTAAGAGAGTGGAAATCTCTTTCCCTGTCTCTCTACGTTTTTCTGAATCTCTCCACATTGCTTCACAGGCTAAATGTTCTTTTGAAGCTGCATGCTTATTTAAGCCCTTGCCTGTTTCAAATCATTAAATCCCTTAATGGAGAAGGTTGCATCCGATGATACAGATT
>CM049396.1:30000-32500 GCA_026929865.2 Hyperoplus lanceolatus
TGAAGGGGTGGGGGGTCAACCTGTCAGTGCTCAGACCATACGCCGCACTCTGCATCATACTGGTCTACATGGCTGTCATCCCAGAAGGAAGCCTATTCTAAAGATGATGCACAAGAAACCCCACAAAAAGTTTGCTGAAGACAAACAGACTACGGACATGGATTACTGCAACCATGTCCTGTGGTCTGATGAGACCAAGATACATTTATTTGGTTCAGATGGTGTTAAGAGTGTGGAGCGGCAACCAGGTGAGGAGTACAAAGACAAGTGTGTCTTGCCTATAGTCAAGCATGGTGGTTGGAGTGTCATGGTCTGGGGCTGCATGAGTGCTGCCAGCACTGGGGATCTACAGTTCATTGAATTCTAACATGTACTGTGACATACTGAAGCAGAGCATGATCCCCTCCCTTCATAAACTGGGCCGCAGGGCAGTACTGCAACATGATAACGACCCCAAACACACCTCCGAACGACCACTGGCTTGCTAAAGAAGCTGAGGGTAAAGGTTATGGACTGGCCAAGCATGTCTCCAGTCTTAAACCCTATTGAGCATCTTTGGGGCATCCTCAAACGGGAGATGGAGGAGCGCAAGGACTCTAATATCCACCAGCTCCTTGATGTCGTCATGAATGGGTAGAAGAGGGTTCCAGTGGCAACCTGTGAAGCTCTAGTGAACTAC
The DNA here is from genome assembly GCA_026929865.2 of Hyperoplus lanceolatus. NCBI lineage: Eukaryota > Metazoa > Chordata > Actinopteri > Uranoscopiformes > Ammodytidae > Hyperoplus > Hyperoplus lanceolatus. The sequence continues at coordinate 30,680 of CM049396.1, forward strand.
ATGCCCAAGAGGGTTAAGGCAGTGCTAGAAAATAATGATGGCAAAACAAAATATTGACACTTTGGGCCCAATTTGGACATCTTTTCTAAGGGGTGTACTCACTTTTGTTGCCAGCAGTTTAGACATTAATGGCTGTGTGTCGAGTTATTTTGAGGGGACAGTAAATTTACACTGTTATACAAGCTGTACACTGACTACTTTACATTGTATCAAAGTGTCATTTATTCAGTGTTGTCGCATGGAAAGATATAAAGAAAAATGTGAAGAAATGTGAGGGGTGTACTCACTTTTGTGAGATACTGTATATCTTCTCCTCGCCTGCTATCTGGACTCAAAACCACGTGTGATCTCAAAACCACGTGTGATTGCCGTCTTGATCAAAATGTGGAGGACATTATGGAAACATCTCCTACTAAGGCTGCATTAGAAGCAAACCTTAACCCTAAGCCTGTGTTCATATGTTCCTCCTGTTTGTGCCTTTAACAGGGGAGTGGTGTGTGACGTCATACAAGGGGCACACAACAATGTATTTTCACTGTTTCAGAAATGTTTAAAAGTCCCCTGTAGCACCTTTGAAGAGGGAAGTGTGTAATATGACATCATCAATATGACATCATCAAGAAAGTTCTAGAAAGTTCTAGAATGCAACGCTCCCTGGGTAACCCCAACCCTTTAGAATAATAACAGAAGCTACAGTGGCCTTCAAGGACAAGAACAATTCTACATTTTGAACAATGCACCTGATGACATTCCAACTATGACACTTTCAAGATGGCGGCACTAGGCCATGGATTCCTCCATGTTGGTTGACTTGCCCGCTCAATGTACAAAATGTAATATTAATATTTGTAATTCTCCGCTCAGGTGGATAATTCAGATTATTGGCAGAGGTGATTTCACACCAATGAGGACATATTTATGAACGAGGATATTGATTTTAGCTAATACATTACTTCAAATGTTACACAGTGTCCCTTTAACATGTACTCCTAATAGATTAATGTTGGTATTCTGAAGCCCTCTCTGTCAGGTCTGCATGAGGCTCTGGTTAGATAAGGGACCATTGCATTTGCAGTCAACACTATGTTAATAACTCTGTGATCTCTGTGGGGGGGGGGAATAAATACTGAGTCCACAGCAACACACACACACACACTCTCTGTAATTCACACACACACACACACACACAGACACACACTATTTCTCTCTAACACACAGACACACACACACACACACACACACTCCACTATCTCACACACACACACACACACAAACACACACACACACACACACACAAACACACACACAGACACACACTCCACTATCTCACACACACACACACACACACACACACACACACACACACACACACACACACACACACACACACACACACACACACACACACACACACACACACACAGCCTCATTCTTCTGTCGATCAAACAGCCAAACTTTAAAGCACTTTTTTAGAGCACACATTAAAGGGCAGGAGTCTGTTGAAGTGGCGTGACTGATATTTCCATATGGTTTCCCTCAGCTTATGCAAAACAAGAAGTTTTTATCTTTTGCAACATTTCTATTAAAAGAGTTAAACAGACACAGCATGACTTAAGCCCCTATCTCACTGGGCTGGACAGGTTAAAGCCCCTATCTCACTGGGCTGCGCATTCAGAGGGAGTCTCTAAACTGTCTCCAAACGTTCGCTGGGGTCTCAATTTCCTCTCATGAGTCGCAGAGCCGCGCAGTCCTGTCGCATGAATTTTGAACATGTTCAAAAAAAGTGTGCGACAAATCTAGTCTCAAAATAGTCTCAGAGTG
>CM049396.1:45000-52500 GCA_026929865.2 Hyperoplus lanceolatus
TTAGAATAAAGATTTCAATTCGCAAGGTATTGTTTGTAAGTTGTACGTAACTTAGTTTGTAAACCACCCTTCTAATAAAATAGAACAGATATACTATTTTCAGAATATAAACATCTAGTTTAATCTGGGAAGGTATTTATAACCTATTCCTTTTATTTTTAAAGATTAGGTGTATCAACATATTCTCTCCTTACAGAGAGGTTAATTGTATGAGGTTGTGTGTGTTTTAAATCAGTAATGTGCCGTTGTGTGGAATCAAAGTGAACTTACCTCCCCAGGGACGAAACCATCTCTTTGATGAAAAAAACCCTATACCTAAAGTCCTTCTGTTCCAGTTATAAACTAATTCACAACTGAGGCTTTACAACATTTAAGGGATTTTATTTACAAAATACAAGAGAGTATAGAAATATTACATAAAATGGACCAGAAAGGAAAAGAAAAGAGGTTGTATGCCTATAACTCATTCAATAGAGTTATTTTGACTTGGTTCTCGTTTCTAAATTTGTTGTAGCTCGTGAAACAATACCCCAACACTTGCATGCGTGCTTGTAAGTATCATCTTAAGCGCTACGAAAACTTCATAAATCACACGGATTTAGGTGGATATCGCTATGGCACCTATTAAAGAAAGGCATGTCCCTATGGGTACCATTTCTCCAAAAATATCCATCTATTTCCGAGCAATTCAGTCCGTTTTCCTATTTCTAAAAATTCTTGATCAAGTCATTCTTAGTGTCAAGAGGTTCAAAGATGTGTTTTTAAAAGACTTTGCCTCTAAGTACTTCGAAGTCCAAAATCTTTCAGAGTATTTTGGACTCACAAAGTTTTCTAAGTTTTTCTTCTGCCTCCATGGTGGGAGACAGAGAGAGCTGGAACAGAGTTGTGTCTACAAAAAGCGGCCCCAAAAAGCCCTGTCCTGCTCAAAACTTGCTGTTATATAGTGACTTGAGAAACCAATGAGCCTTGAGAGAAGGAGGAGTGAAAAAGACACAGCTGCACGGGGGAGCCCCGGTAGCCCCCTCCCTCTACTCTTTCCTACTGTATGGCCATATAAGGTCCTTCCCCCTACTCACTTCCTATGGCCCTATGGTCCTCCCCCTTTCTATTCTGTTTCATTAAACATTTCCTACTTTTACTTATTGACAAAAAGAGATACAAATGTCACAATATATGCACAAGTAATAAGTTGCATCAAGGTCACCTCACTCCACACCCTCTCATGTCACTTATTACTTGTAAATAATCAACCATCATCCAGATATCAAATACCCTCATCATAAAAAATTAAAATAAAAAATCATAAAAAAATTCATAATCTTTTTTTTTTTTTTTTTCAAACAGATCTATAAAAAATAACAATAAATCACATGCACCCAGAAAAAGGAACCACAAAAAGAAAAGCATAAACGTAATAATATAATAATTATAACATTCATAATGGTAAAATCCAATTCAGAGAGCATAAACACAACACCAGATCAAAAAGTAAAAATAAGTAAGTGACGGATTACCAAAAACCTATTCAAAATAAAAAACAAAAGATAATATAAGCAACCTCAAATTGTATACACAATACTAAAAGACTCCCCTCAGTTACCTAGGCCAATACAACCATGACACAACCGTACAGATGAAGAAACATTTAGCAAAACACATTAGAGTACACCAGTAAGAAAACCATGATATCCTGACACCATTCAGAGTAAAGAGTTCATCAGACAGTACAATCAAAAGTTCATAAGTTTGCAATGTCCAAAAAATTTTAAAACACAGTCCCACGACGATCTTAACTTTAAAAAAGAGTATCCTCAGGCCTTTTGAGCCCCTTCCTCAATCACAGAGTATGTAGATTAGTCAGTATTTGAATGTCTGCTCAATATGCAAGATGGCAACCCTTGTCCCCATGTTTACACACTTTGATATCTTCTCCAAGCTTAGCATAAAGGACATCTTCCCAACAGTCCCCAGAACTTCTGATCTTAGAATAGTACACCTGCCCCTGGCCCACATCATATAAGACTTGTTGCTCCCAGTTTGAGAGCGCAGGAAGACAGGCAGATGCAGAAAGGCCCACTGCATGACAGGAATGACGCCACAGCAGGATAGTTGATGGGCCCCAACCGACTGTTAGGAGTGCTATGGAACACAGCACTCAGCAAGCGAACGATTCTTCCCCTCCATGAGACATGGTGTAGTTCACCCAGATGGAACAGGAGATGGTCAGGTTGGAGGTGTCACAGCCTGAGACGTAGCTGTCACGTCACGCCTATGTGTCAGAGGTCTAGTAGGCCCAGAAGTCTCCCAACTTCTTCTGCAGACTAAGAGTCTATGGTTGTGATATAATAGACTACTCAATGTAAGAGGAAAATGCAATTCACTAACTAAGGCTGCTGATAAAGTTGTATTTAGGACTTTTAGAAAGAATCCTATTGATTCGTATTGGAATATAGAGAGCCTAATGCTTAGTGAAGAGGCACTACAGCCATCTGTCATAAGGAGAGTGAGAATGTCTCACCATCGAAAACTAAAAAGAAAAGTAGCAAATCAAACTTAAGTAATCCATCAAAAAAATAAAGATAAACATAAAGATAGAAACTGGTGTTATGCTCGTATGCTATATTCATAGGGTACTCACATAATATCAGGTAGCAAAACTAAAATCTTTCTATAATAGAAAAGGATACGTGAACAAATCACTCACAATTCAGTAGTAATAAAAATGAAGATGAAAATAAAAGTAACAGTGAAACTAATATCATTGGTATAATCCTTTTATCATTTATTTCTTCATCTAATTCAAAATTTCAAAATATAAATAAAAACATCTAGGTAAAAGGCACTTAGACAAGCCCTCAGATTTTATTTCAAAAGCTGAGATTTGCAATAGATTTCAGGTTTCTGGGTATCTGTTCCAGACATGCAATGAAATAAAAACCAAAAGCTGATACTCCATACTCATGTTTTTAACCACTAAGGTAAAACAAACATAATAACTTATTCTCCCAAAGGCACACATCTTTAATTAAGGCGAATCACCCCAAGTGAATAGGGATTTTTCCCTGTCTTTTAAACCAAAGAATCCAGATGTTGGATGAAGCCAGATTTAGAACTTTATTTTATGTTTACCACATATTAGTCTTTAAAGATTTTACTCCACAGATTTCGGACACTATTTCCTTGTATTTAATAAATCAAAAAATACTATGTAAGCCTACGTTTTAGAAATGCACCTTTGGCATGTTTTCAGGAAGAGAATGTATCATATATCAGACTAACAATATATAAACAGATGCTTGTGTAAAACTTTCAAAATAGGGCAATGAATGACACTGGGAAGTCTAGTAGACGCCAGTGGTTTAGAAGCCGAGACATTTTATTCAGACTCGGAGTATTGAAAAAACTTGATCAGTGAAAACGGCCGTCAAAATAAATAAAATAAAAATAAAAACGTGAATTTTACCGAATTTATCTACAATAATTTATTGAATTAGGACCTATACCCCTCAACACCGCTGCTTAACATATAAACTATGCTATGGCATAACAAACATTTTCATCCACACGCTAATTAAAACGTGATACATTCATTATGAGCCACTGTCGCTGTGGCCGCACCGTTGAGCCGCTCCGCAGCGCTCTCTCCTCTGTCTCCCCCTCCCTCTCATGCGCTTAACAGACTGTGTCTCTCCGCCGTGATCGATCGGAACCATTTACATGTTTTTAACACTTCTCCCCTTCAAACGGCAATCATCTAATGTTCGTATCCACATAAATCAGTCTTTATTTTGTGTTATTTTGGAGTATTTTCGGTGTTTTTTTTACCATTTTATTTTGTGATTTTCAAACTACCCGCGGCAACCAGAGCAGGTCCCGTGATGCCTTCTGGCGAATCAAATCATACGCGCACCAGTCAAACAGGTTGCGCTCACTGCACCAAATCACTCCTCACACTTTCACTATTTGTTACTAATCAAAAGCAAAGGTCCATATTTTGATCCTATAAGATTATTCTTGAGATACAGAGCTTTCTAATAGTAGGCTTACCATGGTTATTAAGAGTCAGACAACGGTCGCGCTGCTGTATGTTACGTTAAAACGCTCACTTTTGGCAAAACCTTGGAGCAAAACTCAGACGCAAGGAGAAAATAAAAATAAAATATATAGTAAAATAAACATTCAAACGCCTATTTTTGGTCCCGTCGTTCACATCAATATGAAAGAATATAGCCTATGTTGTGGAAACTAGAATAGACACACATCTCAAAATTGACCCGTGCTAAACAATAACACCCTACGTTTTTTCCTGTCGTATCTTGAATTAAACAAAAGAGAAAAGTCGGACTGGCAAAAATAAAGATTAACGGGTGCTCCGGCCAACCTCATAATGAGTTTTTGGGCCGGAGACGGTAAACTGCCCATATGTTTTCTAAACTCCAACCAAAACCGCCAAAACAAGGTTACCAGTCCAATCCTTTAAAAAAAAAACATAAAATTAAGCTGAAGCCATATTATTTTGGATTTCAGTTTTCACGCTCATCTGGAAAAACAAAAAAATAGCTGAGATAAAAAACCTTCTACGATAGAGAAGACTGTGATTAAATAAAAAGATAAAAACAAAAAGAAGGAACGATCTAGACTAAGAAAGTAAAGGCAAAATATAAAAAGTTAACGTTTTGAACTCAAAGAGCACACCACCAGCTGTGTCTTCAAAAGTCAGCTCAGAGTGTGTAGGAAGGAAGGATAGACGCTATAAACTCTGGCCACTTCTTTTTAGGGCTACAATATGTTTTCATGTAGGCCCTAGTTCCTCTAAGGTGTGAATTCCCAGGCACAGTCGGTGGGAACCTGCAAAGGTTTTTCTACCCCCAGTTTTCTTCTCTCCACACTCTGAGATCAAATGTACAAATGTATTAAACATCTAAATAAAATAAAGATAATAAATCGGTCCCCAGGGCAGACAATATTCCACACGGCATTGTGTAATGTATATTGAGCTAAAAAGAGTTCAACACTGAATCAAGGAAGAATGAAATAAGGTGTCTCCACTTTATTTAATTTCTCAAAGGAGTATTCTCAGTCGTATCTTTAACTCATCAACCAAACACAGTGTTGAATCTCTTAACTCTGGTGTGTGCATTTTCTTACTTTTGATGGAAAATCAAAGTTCTCTAGCCATAGGCTATTTAGGCCTTTCTATTCCTATTTCTCGGTTACCAATAGACTATCCTGTCTGACTGCTTTAACAAGCATTTTTAGAACATCTACTTCTCTCATTAAAAACCCAAACCATAAAACCTTAAACCTATATTAAATAGATTACTTCACCTTTGTAGGCTAAATGACAAAGATTGTTTGTGAATATTTTGCGAGTAGTTCTACTGCGCTAATTTCAAACTGTTTCTATACTGACTCGCGGTTAAAGCTTCAGAGCCGTCTCTGCTCTCTGCTCTGAAAAAAAAACATTTTCTTTCTCTACGAATGTTTAATGAAAATAAATGCCTGAAAGACTCCCACTAACGTTCATGAGGTTTTTAGTGTGAGCGCAGCAAGTATTAGTGTAAATGGAAAGCTTTGTCTATTTTTACCATTTTTAAATCCACTAAAACAGAAGACATGCTGCTATAGCCTATCTAGTGCGCTTCATGTGAAAAACTATATTCCTGTTTTTATCTGCTTCAAAATAAAAGCCTACTTACGTTTGCTATTAATCATGCTTTTTAATGTGAAGGCGCAAAGGAAATGCCCCGTTTGCACGCAGTCGCTAACTTTTCGGTGGTAACATAGAGCGCACTATTTAAAGTGAGAGCCGTGCCTGTCCCGTTTACGAAATGTAAGAGTTTGTTAAATGTTAAAAACACAGCGAGCACCTATTTCCCCATCTTATCAACGGATGGACTCAATAACTTACTCATATAAGACTATTTTACCCCATATTTTTCGAAAGATGATTTTGAGCTCTCAAAGCTTTCTTACTGTAATCTAGAATTGCTTTTTTTCTGACAATTTGGAAAACCTTGGTGAAATGTCTGTCACCTCTACCCCCCCAATTTATGAGTCCCGGGGTGCAGACTCCATTTTGATTTCCCTGGGTGCTAACTGCATGTCTCTCAAAATGGAGGAGAAGGAGAAAAGGAAGAATTACCCTCTCAAAAGTCCCTATTTAGAAAATAAATTAGGCTACTATACCACAATGGTTTTCATCGGGCATTGGTCCTAATAGTTTAACATGTAAATCTATGTGTACCATTAAAATAGTCGGAAACTTTAAAATCTACTATTGTTTCGTGTAAGAAAAAAAAATGTATTTTTAAAGCCTTGTAATAGCACTAGATTTAACATAAGAAATCTATGCCTATTCTTAAAAAGGTTTCTCTCTCCTCTTGTGGAAGCCGTATAGGCCCTCTCTCTCTGTTTGCCTCTTCAGACAGAGTTAAACCGCATTCATCCTTAATTGTAAAGTAAGCTACAATCTAGCCACTAAAAAACAAATGACGGGTGAGTAAAAGTGAAACACCTTTACTATATATGGTGGTAACAAGCCTTTTAATTCCTTTCTTGGATCCCTGAGTCGTACACTAATTTGATCAGATTAACTGGACTTTCACCTGTTCTGGACATCGCCTTTTTCGATTCCAGTGAGAAAGGGGAGGTATTATATACTTATCTTTTTAAATATATCCTACCGCCTGGCTTCGATTATTACAAACTAATAACCACAAGTACTTGTAACACCTAAACTTAGTACGCAGAAACAATTGAACTATCTACTAAATCCCTTTCTGTATACTTTGAGTTTTATCTCAATCAGAAAGCGCTTTTTTACTGAACCTAGCCTATAACATCTTTGCTAAACAGTTTTAATCTCCCCATTTTAAACAGACGATTCCTACTTTACATAAGAAAGCCGGCCGAGTTTTTAGAGGAAGACCAAATAGCCTCCTGTCCAGTGTATTAGTTACTAGATTTAAGTAAAGCAGAAAAAAACAAAAAACTTAATCTCCAATTGTGCTGGTTCGTGCGTTATATTTTTATTAAAGGAAATTTAACGCAAATTAGAGACACGTCGTATTTTTATTCCTTCTGGCAGACATTAATTATTTCCTCGGCTTGTTTTCGCCGGTTGAAAAAGACTCTCTCCCTCACGGGAGTTTTAGGTCCTTGTATTTTAAGCTCGGAAAAAAGTTATTTCTCTATCCCTTGTATATATATATATATACACACACAGTTATATGAAACTAACTATCTTACCAAGCCCCACGTTGGGCGCCATATTACGATTTCGACTTGAAAAGGTCTAATCTAAATGAAAAGCTAGTATCAAAAGGTTTATTAGTTATGTCCTATCAAACCCATATTAACCAACTTGTAGCACAATGCTTAAATTGTCTATTATTCCTTCATAAAGACGACTCTCCGCTCACCACAGTTCCTACAAGAGACGCGAACCCCGTCCTCTTTGTTTAATAGCGCTGGATTTACCCTCTGGACCAACCTGAG
>CM049396.1:57500-60000 GCA_026929865.2 Hyperoplus lanceolatus
CGACGGGGGACGGGGGGGGACCAGCGGACGGCGGCAGAGGGCGGCGAGGGCGAAGCTGACTTTAAAAAAATAATTAAGCTTTATTAGACAGTACAGAGTTGACATGGGGAGACAGAGAGAGAGAGAGAGAGAGAGAGAGAGACAGACAGACAGACAGACAGACAGACAGACAGACAGACAGACAGACAGACAGACAGACTGCACCTTTAATAAAAACCTTGAACCTTGATCTTCCAAAATGGCCACAATTTAGATTATGAATTTTTTCCTAAAGTTCCTATTTATCTTTTATGAAAACTATTGCGTCAACTTGAAATGAAAAGAATAATGTCAGCCATGTTTAGTTTCACTGAAAGGGCAGAAACATGACAGGCCTAATAATTATTTAATTAATTTAATTGTCCTTGTTAGCTGAACAACCCATCACACAGCAGCTTTTATTCATTTTTTTAAGATTTGTTTTTGTCATTTTCAAGCTTTATTAGACAGTACAGAGTTGAAATGGGGAGACAGAGAGAGAGAGAGAGAGAGAGAAGAGAGAGAGGGGGATGACCTGCAGTAAAGGTCCAAGGGTCAGATTTGAACCCGCGACCACTGCAACGAAGGCCGGAGCCAATATGGTACACGCTCTATCCACTACACCACCGGAGCACCTAACATAGCAGCTCTTACGTATTTTCTTAAACAACTCTTCATTGATCAAGGCACTTTGTCATTATAGGGAGAAGGTGGGGTGATTCAGTAACAGAAAAACAAGATAATAAACAAAGCATTTAAAGTGAGGCCTGAGAGTTATGGGGAACTACATCTCAAAAATGTACATAATTAAGGATGTTGTGCATCCCTGGCACATAAAAACTTTTAGGCATTTGGAATAAACTGTTTAAGAAATATAGCTTTCAGACAGAAAAGTTGTCATGGTGTCACAATGACAAAGTCACCATCATCATCTTTCTGGCCATCTGAACTTTTATCAGTGGTGTCCCTACAGTGGAATTGAGATGTCACTCTCTCACTGAGCTACTGTAGACATCACACTCTTTTGGTGACACAGCACACACACACACACACAGGCACACACTCTCAGAAACATCCACTTTGCAGCCGTCTTCATACAGTGTAACTTACTGCCCTTGACAAATGTGATTCCCCGACATTTCAGCTTGTTAATTCAGGCGTGATTAACTGTAATGTTACAGCCTGGTCACTCCTCCTTAACCTCTGCACTACTTATTTACCTCTGCACTCTATCATGTGCTTACGTAGATGTATGGGCTCCGCCCGTCTTTTATCTTGGCTATTGTTATTTTACCTTCATTGTTTACCTGAGTGAATGCACTATGTCCAGCAGTTTGGACAGTGCAAACTGTCATAAATGTGCTTTTATAAATACATTTTACTTACTTACTTACTTATAACTCACCCAGGCCCTTGCGCACAAATCACCCCATCCCCAGAATTTTGGATAATAGGCATGATGCAGCAATTTAAGGGTTGACATTGGTTGGCTAACTATCCAGACTCAAAGTGTAGCATACCAAAGCACTTAAACATGTGTCAAATGTTTTCAACCGTGTCTATAATTGTTCAGACACAATAATCAAAAAGCCTTGATCATGGAAATTTTACTTTGAAAGGCAAAACAAGGTTTTTGAGCTTAAATGTGCTTATATCTTATTCCTTGTGTCTCCCTTGTTTACAGGATGAGTCAAATGGATGGCTCTTCTTAAATATGTGGTCACATTTCCAATTTCTTCCACGGTTTTCTAGAAACAAGGGGTTTTGCAACTTCCAAAATGCACAAATCACCCCACCTTCCCCTATAGAGAATTCATTCAGTAACAGAAAAACAAGATAATAAACAAACATTTAGTAACTGAGAATTGGGGAAATACATCTCTAAAACGTCAAATTAAATGTGTTCGGTTACACAGAAACTTTTAGGCATTTTTCTCGTAGACGCTATCAGACAGAAAATGCAGGGAGGCACTAGCCTGGCTCCGCCCGCCCGCCTACTTCCGGCCAAATTTTATTTTCCCTACACGAGAATTTCTACATGTCACACACACACACACACACACACACACACACACACACACACACACACACACACACACCCACCCACGATAGCGTCATACAGTGTAACTTTCTCCGTTTCCTAATACCAGACATTTAGCTTGTTCATTCAGACGTGATTAACTGTAATGTTACAGCCTCACTCCTCTAACCCTGAACAACATTTAGATCATCTGTCATTTGCTTCCTAGCCTGGCTCCGCCCGCCCGCCTACTTCCGGACAAATTTTATTTTCCCTTCAGTAGTCAGTCTGGGTGTACAGCCCATTTCCCAGTTTTGCTGGAGATTCGACAGCCGGTCCAATCATCGAACAGAGCGAGTGGCTGAGAACGACCAGGCTAAGTCGGCTCCAGTTTCAGTTGCCAGAAGCCGGCTCATGACACACGTGACGACCAAACGTTATGCGATTGGTTGGCTAATCCTG
>CM049396.1:75000-82500 GCA_026929865.2 Hyperoplus lanceolatus
TGAGAACTTGGGCTTCGTGATGCAGTCTAGTGGAGCAGCTGCTAGTTAAATGTCCTTTTGTTTAACGCTGGCCTTTTTTGGACAATGGCGGATTCTTTTCTCACAGTTCACAATAAAGAATGTGCGAAACAAAGAAAATAGCCCCAAATTATAAAATGTAGACTCTTAGTAGAAGCTCCAGTAGTTTCAGAAAAACCTAAAATCTGACCAGGCACTTTGATGCAAGTGGTACATTTGGGGACACAAGTGCCGAAGAAACAATCTTTTAAAAAACAGTAGACGGGCTAAATGTAAATACTGCAAAAATACATATAGGAAAACAAAAGAGTTGCAAGAGTGCATGTCAAAAGTCAGGCCTAAATGCATTCACAGAGCAAACATGGTCCATGGCAACATTCAGAGTCTGTGAGAACTTGGGTTCTTAGAGTGCATGTTGCTGTCCAGCTCCATTACAACTTTCTGGAGCAATGCCAAGTCCAGCATAAATACAATTAGTAACAGCTCAGTTTTTGAGAACTTAGAAAGTGTGCTGCCTTGTAGCTCAGCAGCTAGTAAAATGTCCTCTGATATCACTATCTTTCATAATGGCATTGAATAAAAAAAAAAAATAATGGTATCGTTACTCAAATGTCACAGTAAAGAACGTGCAAAAAACAAAACAATCAATTCTAACATAGGGAAACTAAATACCTATGGTAGGAGCTCTATTAGTTTAAGAGAAAACGGCAAATCTGACAAGGCACTTTGATGCAAGAGGCATATTTTGTGAACACATGAGCACCAGAGAAACAAAACACTTGGTGCATGTAAATAGTCCAAAAAGGAACAGTAAAAGAGTTGTATGTCAAAAGTCCACAATAAATGCAGTCCATGAGCAACAATGATCCAATGCCAACAGCTCACTCATAGAGTCTGTTTTTGAGAACTTGGGCTTTCTTTGAGAGTGTGGTGCCGTCCAGGTCCATCACAACTTTCTGGAGCACTTCAAAAGTGTACCTTAGTTCAGGAGGGTAGTTCAGGTTCAATGCATACATTAGACCAAACAACATGGCAGCAGCTAATGCAACGTTGTCCAGTTCCTGCAGTATCTGCTGGCCTTCCAGGACAATCCCCATGTCCTCTGGTCGACTGGTTGCTTCACGTTTGACAACGTATATTCCCACCGTGGTCTCCTCAATGGATTCGTTGATGGCGGCTTCGTCCTCTGCCTGCACAGTAAAATCACAAATAGAACGGAGTGAGAAAAAAACAAAAGTCCATATTTACAATGGAATTATATTGAATGTTATTTAAAAGATTTAGTCATTTTAAATAATTTAAGCCAGTCTATCTGATCCTCCCCTTTCCGCTCTTTTAAACTTAAATGCAGACTGTGCATGTTTCAAATGAAAAAACAAACAAATATAAAAGTTGTTACCGTACTTAACACAACTGAAGTGTGTTGTGATTTGCATCAGTACAGTTGCCTAGATCTATTCTATATTGTTTTACTAACTTCATATTTTAGTGCTCAACAAAATATCAAAATCAGTAAAATAACTTCACTCACCACAAACTCTCTAACAAGATTAGCTGGGTCTTCGTTGAGGTAGACACACAGCCCCTTGAGAACGCATTCCCGCCCTATATCGAGGTCATCATCCTAGGTCAAGGGGATTAGAAGAGAGACATTTGGTTGGAATCCTTTTTCCTCTATCAACTCAAATATCAAGTATTTTATTTCCCACAAATTCATTCTTACTTGAATACCTTCAGAAGTTTGTCAGATAGTACATCTAGCTGTGAGAGAAATCTGGATTGCAGGGGCATGGTGGTGAGGCGCTTAAATTCCGCATTTATCTGAAAAAAAAAACAGAAAAAAAAACAGACAAAATCATTTGATTACTTAATTTTCTAATGATCGTATATTAAAAATATATAAATCACCAAATGTTTTGTTGCTAAAATAAGATGGTTTTCAGTGTTTCAGTCAAATTATGTACCTCATTTACTTCAAAGAGCGCTGGCCATCTTTCCTGGAAGTCTTGTATCATGGGTGTGTCACGTACCACTTCATATCTCCTAAATGCAAACGTCTTTTCCATTTTCATCCTCACCACATCCCTGTTATTCCTCTTCTTAACATCTGAAAGAAGTTCCACTCTCAGTTTCTCAAGGCTCACATCAGATTCCCCAGTAGGATAAGTTGTGGGTGTTTGAGTTTATAATGATTAAGAAGTAGAGACCTACTTGCAACTGCAACAGAACACCCCTTACACTGCCACATTCACTGGAAAAAAGAGAAAGGGAAAAATGGGAGGCCAACCAAACAAATACATCAACATAGCTTTCCTCAGAGAATCAGTCAACATGCTTCACAGTAACTCTTTATAGTAGTTTAAATGCAACACATTTAAATTCAACTCAAATGACAGTTATTAGCTACACCTAGTTAAATATTATGGTGCTTTTGAACTGTGTGGTGAATATGTAATAAATCACAAAAAAATGTATATTTGTGTAGGCTAATGTTACCACAAAGTACCAAAATAGATGAATATTCATAATTGACAACAACATTATCATACTATGGAATTTTAAATGTCTTAAAATCAAGGTTAAATAAGTAAAGTTAATAAATAAAGCATTTAAATACTCACCATTTTCTACAGAGCCTTTGGAACAATGCTGGAAACAAAAACAGGCCAACCTGTCTCCCACCAAATTACCTATACAGAAAAAAATACATTTTTAAATATTTTATTATTCACACAGCAGTTTTTATTTTTCCACATATTTAAAATGCACCTTATAGTTTCTACAGAACACATTAACCAACAAACATTTCCATAAATAAACCTCCCCCATTTGTTATTTAAATATGGCTGTATTAAGGTAATTCCAGACACCAACCACTTTAAATTAATTAACATTTAAATAGATTCGTAACAACGAAGTGAAATGCATCAAACATAACATGCTGTATTGTAGCGTCCCTCGGCCAGGAGACGGAACTGGGGTGTGCTTGCGATCTATTTCCAATTATTACACAGGCTACTGTGGGCCGTAGCCAACACCTATTTAACAAACAGTTTGCTCTCTGTGCTCACAAGTGTGTGTACCTCGAACTCACGCTCTCTTTTAGCCTAATTCCTTAGAGCAACAACAACATTTCCCCGTTCTCAGCCAATCGACAACCAAAAGCCCATGACAGAATGTCTCTCTGGAATTCCAACAACTCAACCCAGTGAACTTAGCATAAAAAACACCTCTTTAAACAGAGTAACACAAATAACACAACTCACAGCATTACATGTCCCCCAGCCCGTTACAATATTTTGCAAGCTAAGTATAGCTGGTGAAGAGCAAAGCACCTAAACTATGATTGAATGCCTTTGCTAACCAGCAATGCTAAACGCTAGCCGCTAATGCTAATTCCAACCGGTTGTTGCTAACTAGTTTTACTCACTCATATTAGGCATACATTCAGATCCCGCGACCACAAAAACACATCCACATAGCGACTCCAAAAAAAGTTCCACAACACCTGTGCAGTCACGTCTGTTGCTGTACCAGATCAAATAGAATATGTCAGTCAGTGGTGTCTGCTACCTCTGAACTTTGACCTTCTTCCATGCCGTGTACATGACGACCGGTGACGCCTACACAGAGCCCTCGGCTACACCGTCACCATTCTCACCGGCCCAATCAATATACTCACACGTATTTACTATAATAATAACCATTCTTGAAACCCACATTTTCATCATGGTATCATAAGGTTAATGGACGGAATTATGCCGAGCCTGGCAACACCAATGTAAAAAGCTGAAGTAAATCAATGCCAGGCGTAGAAGTATAAAACAAAGAAAATACATTACCGGGGACTTTCCCCACAGTGGGATAGTGAATGTGAATTTTTCCTCGGAAAAGCGCCAACATGTGGTTGCCTAAGCATGCGGTTACCCCCCCCCCCCCCCCAGCGAACTACACCAATTAACTTACTAGTTCTAACGAAAGTCAACAACTATACACTCTAAAACATTTCACACAATAGAAAAACATGCTTTATGTCCCAATTTCGTGAAATAGTAACAGACATAGGCTAAATTATGGTAAATGTTTAGGCCTAGCTAACGGCAGTGAATGGTAACCTAAGCTAACTTTAACACATTAGCATAGACCTTGACATAAGCACGTTCCTCAACCTTAAGGGCAAATAAAAACAAGCTTTTAGAGTGACTCACTCTTAATTTAAATACTTATACCTTGAAAGAGAACTCCTCGAGGTCCACGTGCATTCCGTGCATTCACCACAAGTGCAAAATGGCGATCGGTTGTTCTTCTTCAACTGCCTGATGACGCGTTCTTAGTGGGCGGTGTTCCAGACAAAACATAACTTTTTTATTTATTCTTAACATGACTTAGACTTGTAGATTTAACATTCCTCAAAGTCATTAGAGTTCTACATGATATATATATGTTTTGTTGAGAAACATAAATTAAACGTGTTGTATGCACGAAATTAATATTTGTAAATTGAACAACCCCGCATTTACCGTTTTTTCAGTGAAGGGCCACGCAAGTTTCAGTAAGTCGATAGAGACTTTTAATTAAGTGTTTATTATTTTGAAAACAGTGTAGGTAAGGGGTGTGCACAAGTACACCTGTAGGCTACTCCTAGGTAAGGGGTGTACACAAGTACACCTGTAGGCTACTCCTAGGTAAGGGCTGTACACAAGTACACCTGTAGGCTACTCCTTTGGTAAATCATAAACGTTTATGAGAAAAATCAATAAATTAAAACCTTTTTTTTTTACTTTGGGAAATGATTATTATCTCCAGGAGTGGAGGGCGATGTGAGCTACTGTAGGCTTCTAAAGCAGATAACACAACACATTATTGTGTTTGCTTACAATATTTATTAATTTAAATATGTAACTGCACGCTCCACCTTCAGTTTCACTTTTGTTTTCATCTCCGTCTCAACCAGCTGATCCGATCAGCTGTTCGGCTCGCGAGCCCAACGGCCCGACAGCGGGACTCAGTTTAATGACAGATGATCACTAGGCAGTTATGATCCCTTCAGTCAAAAAGCAAAATCAGGAAATTACTGCCTCTGTCTGTCTGCTTGTCTTTCTCACTGCACACAGTCACTCCAACAGCCTCTCCAAAAAAAGTGACGTTGACCCGCCCCCCCTCCCCTCCCATATTATGGTTAAATGTGTACCCAAAACAAATTGCAGACTGTAACCATTTAGACATTTTTGTAAACGTTCACACCCCTAGTGTAGGCTGCTAGCCCAGTACAGGCTTTATTTTCTATATATTTTCAATGATTCTTAATATGTGTTTGTTTTAAATTGAGATCAAGTTTCAAAACTATCAACAATCGCAAATTTTCCTTGAAAACCAAGAATCATAATTCCATTTATTTATTATATTGCATCGCTAATCGCAATATTAGCCACTATAATCGCAATCGCACAATTTCTCCAAAACGTGCAGCACTAATTTGGTGCACCCAAAATATATGCTGGTGCACCTTGATGAAAAAGTTAGTCTGGAGCCCTGCTGTGTGTGCGCTTAAGAAAAAATCCAGTGTTAATACACAGCCTAGGCTCTGTAAACTGGTGTGTTAATACACAGCCTAGGCTCTGTAAACTGGTGTGTTAATACACAGCCTAGGCTCTGTAAACTGGTGTGTTAATACACAGCCTAGGCTCTGTAAACTGGTGTGTTAATACACAGCCTAGGCTCTGTAAACTGGTGTGCTGCATATCACCATTTTCAGTGAGAGAGATGAGATGTTATGTCTGCATAACTTGCGAGGCCATTACACCTGCATTAAAGATGGAGTCAGTGATTCTGGAGAACGCTTGTTTTCAAAAATCACGTTTTTAGAGAGGAGAGACACACACACACCCTGCGTTCCAAATCGCATACTAGGTTGAGCTGGTTCCCACACTATTCTCCGCGGGAGTTCTCCTCGTTTGTTATGGTCGGTGTTTACATACCACCGTCAGCCTGCGTAGTAGACGCGCTGCAACAGCTGGCCGACCAGATAACAGACACAGAGAAAAAACACCCGGACTCTCTCGCTATCATTGTTGGGGATTTTAACAGCGCCAAACTCAACCAGGAACTCCCTAAATACAGACAGCATATCAAGATTCCCACCAGAGACAAAAATACACTTGACCACTGCTACACTGTTTTAAAGGATGCCTACCGTGCCGTTTCAGGGGTGTGTCCTCTCCCCGCTGCTCTTCTCCCTCTACACCAATGACTGCACCTCAAAGAACCCGTCCGTAAAACTCATCAAGTTTGCAGATGACACCACCGTCATTGGTTTGATCCAGGATGGTGATGAGTCTGCCTACAGACAGGAGGTGGACCAGCTGGTCGAGTGGTGCAGTCAGAACCACCTGGAGTTAAACAACAAGAAGACTCTGGAGATGTCAGTGGATTTTAGGAGAAGCCCCCCCCCCACTCCTCCCCCTCACCATCCAGAACGACACAGTGTCCACTGTGTTCGTCCTTCAGGCTCCTGGGAACAACCATTTCACAGGACCTAAAATGGTGTCCCCACATCGACTCTGTCCGGAAAAAGGCCCAGCAGAGGTTATACTTTCTACGACAATTAAGGAAGTTTAATCTGCCTAAAGATCTGCTGACCACCTTCTACTCCGCCATCATTCAGTCTGTCATCTGCACCTCCATCACTGTCTGGTTTGGGTCAGCCACCAAACGGGACAGGGCCAGACTGCAACGGACAATAAAGACTGCAGAGAGGATCATTGGAGCTGACCTCCCCTCCATCCAGGACCTGTACCAGTCCAGGGTCAGGAAAAGGGCCGTAAAAATATCTGCAGACCCCTCACATCCTGGATATAACCTATTCAACCTCCTCCCCTCTGGTAGGCGATACAGGGCACTGCCTGCCAAAACCAGCCGACACAAAGACAGCTTCTTTCCCCAAGCAGTCACTCTGTTGAACTCTCAGATCTCCCACATCCTGTCGCTGAAGGTCCATTAACACTTGTGTTGTACCTCATGTATATTTTTCAAACTCAAATATTGTTAACACTACCTCAGCACTGATCTGCCTTGCACTGTACTTACAGTATCTCACAAAAGTGAGTACACCCCTAACATTTCTTCAAATATTTCATTATATCTTTCCATGCGACAACACTGAATAAATGACACTTTGATACAATGTCAAGTAGTCAGTGTACAGCTTGTATAACAGTGTAAATTTACTGTCCCCTCAAAATAACTCGACACACAGCCATTAATGTCTAAACTGCTGTCAACAAAAGTGAGTACACCCCTTAGAAAAAATTTACAAATTGGGCCCAAAGTGTAAATATTTTGTGTGGCCACCATTATTTTCCAGCACTGCCTTAACCCTCTTGGGCATGTAGTTCACTAGAGCTTCACAGGTTGCAACTGGAACCCTCTTCTACCCATTCATGACGACATCAAGGAGCTGGTGGATATTAGAGTCCTTGCGCT
>CM049396.1:100000-102500 GCA_026929865.2 Hyperoplus lanceolatus
TTGTTCCGTAAATTATTTAATTATGTCCTTAAAAAGACCCCCCCCCCCCCACACACACACACACACACACACACACACACACACACACACACCTGCAGCCAATTAAATATGAATAAGAGGGAAATAAATAGGTTACCCTCGACTCATTAAAATGTAAGTGAGCCCGAAATAGCTCAGGAGAACGCTTGTTGTCAAAATCACTTTTAGTCTAAATCAGTGAATGTCTCCTCATGATCCACTACCTGTCTGTCTGTCTAACTGTCTGTCTGTCTGTCTGTCTCCTCATGATCCACTACCTGTCTGTACTGTGTGAATATCTCCTCATGATCCACTACCTGTCTGTCTGTCTGTCTGTCTGTCTGTCTCCTCATGATCCACTACCTGTCTGTACTGTGTGAATATCTCCTCATGATCCACTACCTGTCTGTCTGTCTGTCTGTCTGTCTCCTCATGATCCGCTACCTGTCTGTCTGTCTAACTGTCTGTCTGTCTGTCTGTCTGTCTATCTCCTCATGATCCACTACCTGTCTGTACTGTGTGAATATCTCCTCATGATCCACTACCTGTCTGTACTGTGTGAATATCTCCTCATGATCCGCTACCTGTCTGTACTGAGTGTCTGTCTCCTCATGATCCGCTACCTGTCTGTACTGTGTGTCTGTCTCCTCATGATCCACTACCTGTCTGTACTGTGTGAATATCTTCTCATGATCCACTACCTGTCTGTACTGTGTGTCTGTCTCCTCATGATCCACTACCTGTCTGTACTGAGTGAATATCTCCTCATGATCCACTACCTGTCTGTACTGAGTGAATATCTCCTCATGATCCACTACCTGTCTGTACTGTGTGTCTGTCTCCTCATGATCCACTACCTGTCTGTACTGTGTGAATATCTTCTCATGATCCACTACCTGTCTGTACTGTGTGTCTGTCTCCTCATGATCCACTACGTGTCTGTACTGAGTGAATATCTCCTCATGATCCACTACCTGTCTGTACTGTGTGAATATCTCCTCATGATCCACTACCTGTCTGTACTGAGTGAATATCTCCTCATGATCCGCTACCTGTCTGTACTGTGTGTGTGCTGAAAAACAATCCAGGTTTAATCCACAGCCTAGGCTCTGTAAACTGGAGTGTAAACAAAGGGGGCCCATCGTAGCTATAGCAACATGCCAGTTTACAAATCCTCCAGCCCAGCTTTAAGACACTCTAGGCTTGCCCTTTCAATGCACCATGTAACATGCCTTCCTCAAGTATATTTCTACAGCAAAATGTTGCCTTTTTGGTCTGAACTGGGCTTAAAGGTGCAGTGTGTAATATGACATCATCAAGAAAGTTCTACAAAGTTCTAGAATGCAGCGCTCCCTGGGTAACCCCACCCCTTTAGAATAATAACAGAAGCTACAGTGGCCTTCAAGGACAAGAAAAATTCTACATTTTAAACAATGCACCTGATGACATTCCAACTATGACACTTTCAAGATGGCGGCACTAGGCCTTGGTCCAAAATATGCAGAAATATGGACATATATGAGGCCCTTTCTAAGGGAAAAAAAAATAATTCAAAAAAATTTTTTTCAGCTATCATGCACTGAATTAAATGCACTTATGGATATTATAATTACTTTCTACAAAATCTGCTAGGAAATAAAACCCAAAATCCTCCACCCCAGCGTTAACACACTCTAGGCTTTATTTCTGAGTAGCATGACCTTTCAATGCACCATATAACATGCCTTCCTCATGTACATTTCTACAGCAACATTTATGAGCAGTTCTGGGTTATAAATAGAATAAGGAGGGTCATACAATCACTTGAAGCAGCATGTAGGCCTATAGTGAATGCTTATAATGAAGGCTTTGGAGTAGCCCCATCAACTAAGAGATAAGCGCCCTTTAAATATGATTTCAAGAGTGTATCAGTGTCGTGTGTGTAGATTGAGTGAAATTGAGTGTGTGTGTGTGTGTGTGTGTGTGTGTGTGTGTGTGTGTGTGTGTGTGTGTGTGTGTGTGTGTGTGTGTGTGTGTGTGTGTGTGTGTGTGTGTGTGTGTGTGTGTGTGTGTGTGTGTGTGTCCTTTAGGGGAGGGGAGAGAGGGGGGTTAAAAGAATTGTCCATGAGGGAATACATTTTAAAAGCCAATGTCCGATTTTTTGGTCTGAAAATGCACTTAACGATTTCTCTGTCTAGCCTTGTGTATCCCTTTATTTGTGTGTATGTCTGGATGCTGGATAGTGTGTGTGCGTGTGTGAGTTTCTGTGTGTGTGAGTTTGTGTGTGTGTGTTTGTGTGTGTGTGCGTGCTTGTGTCTTAGTGTGTGTGTGTGTGTGTGTGTGAGACGTATCCAAATTGCCCTCAACTTAAATAGAACGTTTTAATTAAAAGGATATGAGTGATAATCTCATCAAAGTAAAGGCTTTTTTTGATCATTTTTCTATACGTGACACTGACACACACACACACACACGCACGCACACGCATACACACACACACGCG
>CM049396.1:112500-117500 GCA_026929865.2 Hyperoplus lanceolatus
GCCCAGAAAGAGAGCGCTAGTCCTGGATACAAATCTCACGTCGAGGCCCCTGGTAGTGGTGGAAGTACTACTGGCCCGAAGGCAGCCACACATACTTAGTTTTTTATTCCGCATTTTATTTGGTCTTTTATTTGGGTTTGTGAGTGTCGTAGAAAGATGGATTGACAGTGTGGATGTCCAGGCAAGGTGGGGAGGGGGTGTAGGGGAGGGGGAGGGGCATAAAACCCCCGCTGGAGAGGGTAATCCGCTGTAGTGTGTGTGTGGAGCTCAGGGCCTCATAGGTTAAGGAGACAGGCCATTGTGTAGAACAGCTTCAGATCTGTGAAAAGAGGGAGAGAGAAAAACATGGTTAGTGAAAACATCCAATTTTTTTCGATCTGTCTGTCTGTCTGTAAGTCTCTGTCCATCTATCTATCTATCTATCTATCTATCTATCTATCTATCTATCTATCTATCTATCCATCTCTCTCTCTGTATGGCTGTCCATCTATCTATCTATCTATCTATCTATCTATCTATCTATCTATCTATCTATCTATCTATCTATCTATCCATCTCTCTATCTGTATGGCTGTCCGTCTGTCTATCTATCTTTGTGGAGAATGTACAGAAGCTACGGTGGCCTTCAAGGACAAGAAGCTATAGTTACTAAAGATGGCATCATCCACCACTGCCTCAAGTCTTTCCTACAATATCAAGTGATGAGGTGAAGATGTATTTAGTTATTTATTCTATAGCACTTCTTCTTCTTCTTGGTCTTCCAACAGGTGCATTTCCCCAGCACGCCCACTATATATAAAAACCTGTAAGGCCTTCAGTTAAGTTTGTCCGTTCTGTGTTACTGTAGAAACATGGCGGCCTCAAGTACCTAGTGAAAGTGATGTGATGTAGGAGGCTCTGTGTGTGTGTGTGTGTGTGTGTGTGTGTGTGTGTGTGTGTGTGTGTGTGTGTGTGTGTGTGTCTCGTGTTGTGTGTGTGTGTCTCAGTGTGTGTGTGTGTGTGTGTGTGTGTGTGTGTGTGTGTGTGTGTGTGTGTGTGTGTGTGTGTCTGTGTGTGTGTGTGTGTGTGTGTCTCAGTGTGTGTGTGTGTGTGTGTGTGTGTGTGTGTGTGTGTCTCAGTGTGTGTGTGTGTGTGTGTGTGTGTGTGTGTGTGTGTGTGTGTGTGTGTGTGTGTGTGTGTGTGTGTGTGTCTCAGTGTGTGTGTGTGTGTGTGTGTGTGTGTGTGTGTGTGTGTGTGTGTGTGTGTGTGTGTGTGTGTGTGTGTGTGTGTCTCAGTGTGTGTGTGTGTGTGTGTGTGTGTGTCTCAGTGTGTGTGTGTGTGTGTGTGTGTGTGTGTGTGTGTGTGTGTGTGTGTCTGTGTGTGTGTGTGTGTGTGTGTGTGTGTGTGTGTGTGTGTGTGTGTGTGATATACGGTGGGACCTTGAATTAGCCAACAATGCCCAACCAGTCAAAGCCTTTCTCGGAAGCCGCTAATGAATGCATGCCTTCACTGACAGGACAGGGGTCAGGCCCAGTGTGTGTGTGTGTGTGTGTGTGTGTGTGTGTGTGTGTGTGTGTGTGTGTGTGTGTGTGTGTGTGTGTGTGTGTGTGTGTGTGTGTGTGTGTGTGTGTGTGTGTGTGTGTGTGTGTGTGTGTGTGTGTGTGTGTGTGTGTGTGTGTGTGTGTGTGTCCATTCCATTGTCAAGTGTTGTGGGGCAGAACTTAAAAGGTTTGTTATTCAAGCAGCCCTTTCATTGAGGAGAGGATCCCCTCCTGTGTGTGTGTGTGTGTGTGTGTGTGTGTGTGTGTGTGTGTGTGTGTGTGTGTGTGTGTGTGTGTGTGTGTGTGTGTGTGTGTGTGTGTGTGTGTAGTAACAGTTGGGGGGCCACCATTGTTTCTTTACTAGCTTTTCTGTCCATCTCTCTCTCTGTAACGAAAGCCCTCGGGGGAAATCAATTGTGCTGCGACAGACACACACACAGACACACACACACACACACACACACACACACACACACACACACACACACACACACACACACACACACACACACACACACACACACACACACACACACACACACGGTAGCCCCCCGACTGTGAGTCCATTTTGTAGACCTTGGAGAAAGTTAGAATCACTGCTGGAATTCCCTAGCAATAACAAAACAAGTCCTAACACACACACACACACACACACACACGTGAGACACACACACACACACACACACACACACACACACACACACACACACACACACACACACACACAGCTAGCTCCTTTTAAACCAGTTGAAAAGACTCTTTTGTTGCGTGCTCTGTCGCCCCCTTTGCCATGCATCACCTTCGGACAAAACTTTTGTCTTTAATCGCTAGCGCCGCGCTGTCTTCCCACACACACACACATACACACACACACACACACACTGAGACACACACACACACACACACACACACACACTGAGACACACACACACACTGAGACACACACACACTGAGACACACACACACTGAGACACACACACACTGAGACACACACTGAGACACACACACACACACACACACACACACACACACACACACACACACACACACACCTGCTGTTCTACACAAAGACTCAGGAAGTAGCTAAATAGATTCGGTTCTTTTTCAACTTCTCAGCTTTTGTGAAAAGTCAAGATTTCTTACTCTTTGAAATTGAATGCCATCGGATTTTCGTCAATTCTTTTTCTGTCTATCTATCTTCCATAACATGTCTTCTTTCATACTCTCGCTCTCTCTCTCTCTCTCTCTCTTCCATAACATGTCCTCTTTCATACTCTCTCTCTCCCTCTCTCTCCCTCTCTTCCATAAAATGTCTTCTTTCATACCTCTCTCTCTCTCCCTCCCTCTCTCTCTCCCTCTCTCTCTCTCCCTCTCTCTCTCCCTCTCTTCCATAACATGTCTTCTTTCATACTAGTATAAATCAAAGGTCCAACATGTACATTCAGGTGTTTATTTGACTAAACCTTGTCTGTTTGCGTCTGTATATTTCTCCTATACAACCATCTTTAAAGCGGCTACGAGTAACATTTAAATATCTTTTAAACAGCCTCATGTTTCCTCTGATATTCATAAATTACCTTTAACAGCAAACGAGACCATCAGTGCAAAGAAAGACGTTTTTATATAGTTTTTATTACTGCTTTTGGTCTGGTCGCACACCCAGTCCGATTTTCGGTTCGCTCGTGCAAGCTCTATGGTCACATATCCGTATTGGTCGCAGATTTCAGTGTGGCGCAGCAACGTGAATTGAGAAGCCTATCCCTCCAGGTGAGGGAAGGGGAGCGGGAGCCTTGTTTGAGACAGTTGTTTGTCGTCATAATGACTGATAACGGGGCTGAACCATCAAAGAAAAAAAGAGAATGCAATGAAGAAAAGCTAAAAGGGAGAGTGATATAGGCTACGGGGGACGAGGGCGTTGCCAAGCAACGTGTATACAATTTCACGAGAGCGAAACTAGACTGCAGTGTTTACTCCTAAATGAATGAGCGGTTGGTACTAACACAAAGTTTGCTTTGCCTTACCATCATCAGATAACCATTATCTAAAACAAACACAGTGAAACCCTATACACATAGTAGTTTTTGATTTATTAATTTAAAAAAGTATCCAAAATAATTTCTGTAGTAATCTATTTGTAAAAGAAAAACACTAGTTTTACTGTCAGTAATCAACTGGTGTCTGTAGCACTGTCTGGTGTGGACCCCTCTCGGAAAGGCCCCTTGTTTCTCTTTTCCCTCCCCCCCCGTGGGGGTGTTGGGGGGGGGGGGATTTTCGTGCCATGTTACTCGTTGTCTGTCTGTCTTGTCTAAATTAGTTTTTTTCTCTCTAGTCTGAACAAAAATTAGTACCTGTAAAGCTTAATAAGTAACTGTCCATGATCTTCTCTGCCTGTTCTGAAGGTATAAAAATTTTCCTGTCTGTTCCTGTCTGATTTCTGAGACAAATTCTGCCTAAAACAAGCACGTGAACCCTATGCACATATAGTTTTTGATTTATTAATTTAAAAAAAAAAAAAAAATTCTGTCTGTCTGTCTGTAAAAAAAAAACTAGTCTGTCTGTCTGTTTCACTGGTGTCTGTCTGTCTGTCTGTCTGTCTGTCTCTCTGTCTGTCTGTCTGTGTACCTGTCTGTCTGTCTGTCTGTGTACCTGTCTGTCTGTCTGTCTGTCTATCTGTCTGTCTGTCTGTCCGTCTACCTGCAGAGTCTAGACTTAAATGAAGAAGACAAAAGGAGTAAACTATTGTGAAAAAACAATTTGGGGAAAGTTGATATGGAACAAAGTCTGCCCCCAGCTATGCAGTTTGAAGGTAGTGTGTGTGTGTGTGTGTGTGTGTGTGTGTGTGTGTGTGTGTGTGTGTGTGTGTGTGTGTGTGTGTGTGTGTGTGACATGAAAGAGAGTGTAATCACGATGGAATACTATCCTGAGGGTAAAACTTTAACTCCCCCAAACAGTTTGCAAAGACAATTTCAAGGATATCAAGTTTCTAGAATAAAATATCTTGACTTTCACAAAAGATGAAATATGTTTTCTTTCGTACTTACATGTCTTTTTTTTATGTTTTTAGGAAGAAAATGTCTCATAAATCAGACAGTGAACAAGATATGAACAAATCCTTCTGTAATAACCTTCAGAATAGTGCTGAGAATGATTATGGAAAGTTTAGTTGATGTAAGCGCTTTAGAAGTTGTAGATTTTTTGGTTCAGAGTATTGAGGGAAAATAACTTATGTTGAGATAATGTCCGTTAAAGATGGTTGTATAGGAGAAATATACAGACGCAAACAGACAAGGTTTAGTCAAATAAACACCTGAATGTACATGTTGGACCTTTTGATTTATACTAGTATGAAAGAAGACATGTTATGGAAGATACATAGACACAAATCTCAACATAAAATGGGATAGAAATCCCAAAAAAGGGCTAAGGTCTAACCACACCTTCCTACTTAAATGTTCTAAAGCTTGACTGACATTTCTTTCA
>CM049396.1:160000-165000 GCA_026929865.2 Hyperoplus lanceolatus
ACACACACACACACACACACACACACACACACGGGACGTATATGAAATGTGACGACGGTGACTTCAGGTTTGCCCGTAGCCTACTGTAGTTTGGTCTAAATGATTAAACATTGCATCAATCGAATTAACGGACCCGTCCCTCACACCGAGGGCCGAAAAAACGTAAGGCAACAAGTCAAACCTTCGCCGATTCAAACTACCGGTACTACTTCTATTCAACTTAAAAATAAAAGACAGCATTCATCATTATGTAGGACTACAGCATAACTGATGGCAACTCCACTCCATAAACTTTATCTTAATAGATAAAGTACCAGTAGCATATGCCCCATGGACCTGTCCAGCATCAGAATGTAACCATTTATCCACATTGCAGAGCTTAGGTTTGTCCGTCAGTAACAATGAAAACACAACTGCTCAATTGAATATAAAATGCAGAATGGATTGCACTCGGTATCAATTCATCCAACTTTATTATTAAATAAACCCCCAAAAAAGC
Organism: Hyperoplus lanceolatus; assembly: GCA_026929865.2. Taxonomy (NCBI): domain Eukaryota; kingdom Metazoa; phylum Chordata; class Actinopteri; order Uranoscopiformes; family Ammodytidae; genus Hyperoplus; species Hyperoplus lanceolatus. The sequence continues at coordinate 160,500 of CM049396.1, forward strand.
TTCTGACTCACCAATCTGACTCCCTGGCTGTAGAAATAAGCAAGACGATAGTAATCCAGTGACAGTCTGACTGACAGCACAGCTAGCTAGCATCCTTCCGTTCATGTAGGCTACCTGTCCGTTTGAAATGCTCGATCATTGTTTGTCCCTGTTGCTGCTGTACACCGTCCAAGGCTGGCGCAGGCCTTTCTCTTGCTATTCGTTCTGTTCCTCTTTAAAATTATAATACATTTTGTTAAAATTCCTCCAGTCTGAAATATCTGCGGGCACGGACACGGCAGCTGCAATGTTGACTTAAAAATCCGCGGGTGTAACGCGACGTGAATGAGCATAGCCAACGTAATGACGTTGGCCTAAGCTGCGTAAATGTCTAGTAATATCTCGGTTTTAATTGGTCCATGAATGATATGTAACGTAAAGGCTTATGTGGCATACCATTTACGTAAAAAAGGCACAAAGAATTATGCTTATTTGCGTACATGTTAAATAATACAGAATCAAGTGCGCATGCGCGAAAACTTTTTTTTCTTGCCGTCCACAATGAATAGGCGCAAAGGCACTGATTCTCTGCCGTACACAATGAATGGGAAACAGCAAAGGCACAATACTTCTTTGGCGTAACTTACCAACTGCCACCTTTCTAATCAAAACGTCTACACTTTCTTAAAGTAATCGCGGATTACATGTAAAGATCGAAATAATTAACAGTAATAATACAAATATAAGTTTATTAAATAAAAAAAATATTTTATTTTATTTTATTTATTTATTTTGGCACACGGCACTACCTACCCTGACCGCACGTCACTGACACACTCTAAGGTTTAATGTATGCAATCTACTGAGTGAGTTTGTTATTGTCTGTTAGCGAGTAAATTAGATCAAACTCCCAGGAGGGTTTGGTGTTAAGAGTCTACGAAAGAGGGAACTTTTTCAGATAACTAACTGTGTGTGTGTGTGTGTGTGTGTGTGTGTGTGTGTGTGTGTGTGTGTGTGTGTGTGTGTGTGTGTGTGTGTGTGTGTGTGTGTGTGTGTGTGTGTGTGTGTGTGTGTGTGTTTGTACTCAAATGAAGAATGTGTAGAATTTAGTAAAAAAAAAAACACACTCTCTCATGCAGATAGAAATCAGGAGTTAAAGGATCCCGCCACTCCCTGTAAACAATACCACCTCATTACCTCGGATCAGTGTGTGTGTGTGTGTGTGTGTGTGTGTGTGTGTGTGTGTGTGTGTGTGTGTGTGTGTGTGTGTGTGTGTGTGTGTGTGTGTGTGTGTGTGTGTGTGTGTGTGTGTGTGTGTGTGTGTGTGCCCCTCATGTCTTTGCTCAGACTTGTAGAAAATGTCAGGGGGTGTGAGTTGGTTTATAGATAGAGTACCTGTCTGTTGTAAAAACAGATAAGCATCTAGACTGTGTGTGTGTGTGTGTGTGTGTGTGTGTGTGTGTGTGTGTGTGTGTGTGTGTGTGTGTGTGTGTGTGTGTGTGTGTGTGTGTGTGTGTGTGTGTGTGTGTGTGTGTGTGTGTGTGTGTGTGTGAATTTGCAAATTAAAGACCCACAGAGGTTTCACAGATGAGACAATAGATATATATGTATCTGTTGAATGCCCCAAGCCCCAAGCCCCCATTACACACACACACACACACACACACGCACACACGCATGACGCACGCACACACACACACACACACACACACACACACACACACACACACACACACACACACACACACACACACACACACACACACACACACACACACACACACACACACACACACACACACACACACACACACACACACACACACACACAGCCTACGCTCTGTAAACTGGCTTGTTGCTAGCTACGGTGGGCCCCCTTTGTTTACATAGAAGCCCTAGACTGTGTAAGAATGGATTTTTTTTTCAGCGCAGTGCACACACACACACACACACACACACACACACACACACACACACACACACACACACACACAGACACACACACACACACACACACACACACACACACACACACACACACACACACACACACACACACACACACACACACACACACACACACACACACACACACACACAGAAGCACAAACACTTTGCTTGTTGATCAATATCCATTTGCACTCGGCTCCAAATCCCCAAACTAATTACACAGACTATATAGTTGTGTAATTAGTTTGGGGATTTCAGCCGAGTGCAAATGGATATTGATAAAAGAAAGTGTTTGTGCTTCTGTGTGTGTGTGTGTGTGTGTCTGTGTGTGTGTGTGTGTGTGTGTGTGTGTGTGTGTGTGTGTGTGTGTGTGTGTGTGTGTGTGTGTGTGTGTGTGTGTGTGTGTGTGTGTGTGTGTGTGTGTGTGTGTGTGAAAATCACTTTTGTCAAAATTGGTGTCAATACACAGCCTAGGCTCTGTAAACTAGCTAGCAACATGCCAGTTTACAGAGCCTAGGCTGTGTATTAACACTGGATTTATTCCCAGACCACACACACAGTACAGACAGGTAGCGGATCATGAGGAGATATACACACAGTACAGACAGGTAGCAGATCATGAGGAGATATTCACACAGTACAGACAGGTAGAGATCATGAGGAGAATAACACAGAAGACAGGTAGCGGATATGAGGAGATATAAAGTACAGACAGGTAGTGGATCATGAGGAGATATTCACTCAGTAAGACAGGTAGTGGATCATGAGGGATATTAGAAGAAGGTAGTGGATCATGAGGAGATATTCACTGATTTAGACAACAAGAATGTTGAATTCTCCTAAATAGTAACTCTCTCTTCAAAGGGCTGTTTGGGGGGTTAAGACATGGCTTTAAAGGTTGGGGGTTAGGCCATTAGTTTAGAGTAAGGGGCTCGGGAATGCATTATGTCAATGCGTGTCCTCGCAAGTATAGCCGAGAGAGAGAGAGAGAGAGAGAGAGAGAGAGAGAGAGAGAGAGAGGGAGAGAGAGAGAGAGAGAGAGAGAGAGAGAGAGAGAGAGAGAGAGAGTGTGTGTGTGTGTGTGTGTGTGAGACTGTCTCCTTTTATCCTGCTCTCTTACATACGAAGTCTAAACATATAACCATAGACGTGTGTGTGTGTGTGTGTGTGTGTGTGTGTGTGTGTGTGTGTGTGTGTGTGTGTGTGTGTGTGCGTGTGAATGTGTGTCCGCCTGTGTGTGTGTCTTTTTCCTTGTATGTGTGTGTCTGCCTCTCGGTGTGTGTGTGTGTATCTGCCTGCTTGTGTCTGTGTGTCTTTCTCCCTTTGTGTGCGTGTGAATGTGTATCCGCCTGTGTGTGTGTCCTTTTCGTTGTATGTGTGTGTCTGAAACCCTGTGTGTGTGTGTATCTGCCTGCTTGTGTATGTCTGCCTCCCTGTGTGTGTATTAGTCTGCCTCCCTGTGTGTGTGTGTGTGTGTGTGTGTGTGTGTGTGTGTGTGTGTGTGTGTGTGTGTGTCTGCCTCCTGTGTGTGTGTGTGTGTGTGTGTGTGTGTGGGTGTGTCTGCCTCCTCCCTGTGTGTGTGTGTGTGTGTGTGTGTGTGTGTGTGTGTGTGTGTGTGTGTGTGTGTGTGTGTGTGTGTGTGTGTGTGTGTGTGTGTGTGTCTGCCTCCCTGTGTGTGTGTGTGTTCCTCCTCTGTGTTTGTGTGTGTGTTTGTGAGTGTGTCTGCTTCCCTGTGTGTGTATTTGTGTGTGTGTGTGAGTGAGTGAGTGTGTGTGTGTGTGTGTGTGTGTGTGTGTGTGTGTGTGTGTGTGTGTGTGTGTGTGTGTGTGTGTGTGTGTGTGTGTGTGTGTGTGTGTGTGCCCGGGGCTACATAGTTCAGGTCACTAAAGTATTCAGTGAATACCAAAGAGAACATGTAAAGTCTCATTGATCCTTTGTGGGTCCTGTCTCAAATCACCCACTCCCCGGGCAAAACAAGGTTTGAAGAATGTTTAAAACAAGATATGTGTGTCTGTGTGTGTGTGTGTGTGTGTGTGTGTGTGTGTGTGTGTGTGTGTGTGTGTGTGTGCGTGCGTGCATTCTAAAGAGTTGGGGTTACCCAGGGAGTGTTGCATTCTAGAACTTTGTAGAACTTTCTTGATGATGTCATATTACACACTGCACCTTTAAAGGGGAGAGAATGAAACGCTCCCTGGGTAACCCCACCCCTTTAGAATAATAACAGAAGCTACAGTGGCCTTCAAGGACAAGAACAATTCTAAATTTTAAACAATGCACCTGATGTCATTCCAACTACGCTTCCAACATGGTGGCACTAGGCCTTGGTCCAAGGTATGGAGAAATATGGACATATATGAGACCCTTTCTAAGGGAAAAAAAAAAAATAAAAATGTTCAGCTATTATACACTAAATTAAACGTACTTATAATAATAATAATGGATTGGATTTATATAGCGCTTTTCTCACACTCAAAGCTCTTTACAGGGTTCCAGGTTCCATTCATTCACACACAGTCATCCCGGTGGTGGTAAACTACCATAGTAGCCACAGCTGCCCTGGGGCAGACTGACG
>CM049396.1:180000-202500 GCA_026929865.2 Hyperoplus lanceolatus
TATTATCTTAGTTTTGCCATTTATGTTTCGTAGTTATGATGTTTAGTGGAAACAAGAACGTCAAAAAAGATCGCTAGTAACTAGCTAACTAGCTAACAACACATAACAGTTGTTAGCCGAAACCGTTGACCCCCCCGACCAAAAACACCACACACACACACACACACACACACACACACACACACACACACACACACACACACACACACACACACACACACACACACACACACACACACACACGAGTGTAGCGTATGAAGCATAAAACAGATCGATAATATGTAGCTAATTAGTTTGCATTAGCCTACATGATAGCAGCGCTATGCCATTTATTTTTTATGTCTGATTTTATTAAACCATTCCTATTTTATGTGATTCATATTCCAGGGACTCCAGAAGAAACCCGACTCCTGATAAGGTTTAGGGCCAATAATGAGCAGCGGTTCCTTAGGTCGAAGAGTGCCTCAAAACAGCTGTGGGAGTGAGTTTTTATTTGTATTTAAGATGCTTTACCTCGTAGGCCTACTTGTTATATTATTGTATTATAACATTATTATTTTTTGTTTTGATAAAGGACACTCATCAAAGAACTAGGCCTGGAGGGGAAGGTCACTCCCCAACAGGTCTCCAAGAAGTGGGAGAACCTAAAGAAAAAATATAAGGTAATGATATGGACCTGTGTATCTGAAATAAAGTTTAATTTAAATTGATGTATGTCATCCCCTCTTCCACCACAACCTGTGTTATTCTTTTCATTTGTATGGTAGGCCTATTATGTTATACACTGTTTTCTCCATTACAAGTTATTTTTGGATTGTAGTATTCATCTAGTATTCAAACCTTGCCATACGAATTGATTTGTTTGTGTTTCTGTGTTTTGCAGGAGCTGAAAACACCCAAAACGGGATCAGGGACAGACGGGGGGGAGAAGACTGCTGCAACCTGGCAGTATTTTCTCGAGATGGACGAGGTCTTAGGTGCCAGGCCTTCCATCCGGCCGCCGATGATCATTGCCTCCTGTAATAATGACCCTATAACACTCCTTATGGTAAGGTTTGAATACTAGCTAAAATCATATTTAACAAATTGTAATTGAGAAACTATTATTAAATTTTTCCCGACAGAAATATATATTTTCAGAATAGAATTGTATGTAACACATTGCTATGTAATGGCTGCCTTATAATTCCATCTAATTTATTTTTACTTTCAGGAGATGGTTGAGCCAGAAGAGTCACCGTCCCCCTCTCCCTCCTCTCCTGTGCCATCTGCCTGCGCCTCCTCTTCCACGGCCACATCTTCCCCAAACCCAAAACGGAAAAAGAAAAACCCAATTTTAGAGTTCCTCGTAGGAGAGAGTGATAAGGAACAGAAGCGCCACGAGGCAACAGAGGAGAAGACGGAGCGCTTCTTAATGCTATTTGAAAGACTAATTGATAAATTATAAACTGCTTTTTTTAAATATTTATTTATTTATTTATTTATTTATTTATTTATTTATTTATTTATTTATTTATTTATTTATTGTCACTTTTTTCATGTAAATAGTTTCTTGAATGTTTTTAGTGTAATTTATTAATGTTTTGTCATGATTTATAAAAATGTATTGTTTACAACAGATTGTTATCATTGATACCTTATTCACTTATGTAGCTAGTAGTTACATTCCTAAGATAAACAGAACAAAAATTCTGGAGACAAGATATTAGTTTAAAAAGATTTGTATTACAAGATAATACAAGTATTCATCTGTGAGAAGCCATCGTCTGTGCGATTAAGGAAGTTTGTGTAAACATAACAAACAAACTGTACTGCAAAATATTAGTTTGAAAAGCTTTACATTATAAAAATAAAACATATTGATGTTCGAAAAACATACACATCTGGCAAAATAAATCAACATTTTTCCAAACTGTGCAGAGCACCTATGCAAAATATTAGTTTGAAAAGATTTATATTACAAAAATAGAACTGATTTGAATTACATAAAATATACAAATATTAAGGCTGAAAAACATTTACAAGTCTGGCAAATAAATAAATGGGTTTCCAAACTGTGTATAGCACATTTGCAAATTATTAGTTTGAAAAGATTTATATTACAAAAATTACAAATAAAAATGATTTGAATTACATCAAATATACAAATACTAAGGTCGAAAAACAATTACACATCTGGCAAATAAATAAATGGGTTTCCAAACTGTGTATAGCACCTATCATCAACAACAACAACAACTATTTACAGATAGCTGGTGACCAAGGCAGCCAGTCTGTCCCTTGTGGCATTCCCTGATCGCTCCTCATCCGCTAGGGGCTCGCGGGGAACTTGAGGGTCGAGGATGTCGAGAGCTACGTCATCATCCGGCTCCAGCATGTCTCCATGGTCCAGACAGACGTTATGTAGGAAAGCACAGGAGGCAATAACAAGAGGGGAGAAGGTAGGCTTCACCTCCAGAGCCTTGAACAGTGTGGACCTCCACCTTGTCTTCATCATGCCGAATGCCCTTTCAATGATGCTGCGCCCCTGGCATGGTGCAGGTTGAAGCGCCCCTGTACATGCCCAACAACTGGTTCCTTATACGGTGTCATAAGGCAGACAGGTGTGTCCAAACACGGATAGCCACCATCGCCAAGTAGGACATAACCTGGTGGGGGATACTGACATGATTTAAAAAATAAACTGTTTTTCATGATTCTGGTGTCGTGAACTGATCCAGGGTAACCTACAAAAATGTCTAAAAATCTACCATTGGAATCACAAATTGCCTGCATATTGATTGAAAAAAAACCTTTATAATTTAAAAAATCGATCCGGTGCAGTGTGGGGGGTTTGATCCTGATGTGACAGCCGTCAATTGCTCCAACTACATTAGCAAAGGCAGGGCTTCCTGAGAGCTGCACAAAGCCCTGTCCAACATCTTGAAGCTCTCCTGCTAGGGGAAAGCTAATCGCACGCTTCAGGTTGCGGTGGATCTTCCTTGCCACTATGTGGACGATCCGGTGCACGGTGGAGCGTGGCACACTGAAGACACTGGAAACCACACGATAGGACAGCCCATGAGCCAACCAGTACAGGTAGATGAGGACCTCCAGCTGCTGGCCCCAGCCATGGTCCTGATCCCGCTGAAGCAGCCTCTGCAGCCCGTGTACAGCTCTCCTTGACAGACGGAAGTCCTGCTTCAGCTCAGCCTCAGGGTTGAACCACAACCGCAGGATTGGCACGTTGTGGTTCAACCTACAGTATGCCATAGGTTCACCACTCTGTAAAAAGAAACAAGTTGACCTTTACTATATGAAAATGTGTAAATGTGGCATTTCCTCTGGAAAAAATAAAGAGTTCAAATGTTCAGTGTCTTGTTTTACTATTTATAGACATATGTTTGAGTAGAATGAACATTATGGTTTTATAATATAAACTACTGACACTATTTCTACCAAATTCCAATACATTTTTTGCCATTAAGAGCATTTTCAATAGGTTATGTTGAGATGAAGATCTAAGAAAAATCCAGGCTGGTCTCTTAATTTTTTTCCGGAGCTGTAGGCCTATATTATTATAGGGACCGCCCCTTTCCCACAATGCCTAGAGCTGGTTTAGTTATTTTGTCGTTCAGACCGTGAGTGACGGGTCTGTCTCATTTCAATACTAAAGCAGTGATACATCAGAGCGATATGTGTGCAAGGTAAAACGTCAGTTAATACACAGTTCAGCTCAAGAACAAAGTTTGTCTCTTACGTTAGTGACTAGCCAACCGTAAATTGAAGGCGAGCTAAAGGCTAACGGAACAGGCAAATAGCTAAAACAATATAAAAAGTCTTAACTTACCGCAAATTGATCCACCATCACAGCCAAACGGTGAACACGTCTTCTTCTCCTTATATTGCTCAGTTGAGAGGAAATTAATTGCGAAAAAATGAACATAGCCCAGGAAATAGCAACAACGGTGGCGGAAGATGGCATAGCTGAACGTTTGAAAAACTTTTAACACGTTAAAAGCGGTTTAAAACAGTTGAATCGCCGGTATAAACCATGGTATAAACACGTCGCGCTGCTTACGTAGTACTGACGTAGTAAAGCAACCGAAAATTATTGATGACGTATCGAGGGCGAAGGGGTGTCCCATTTCATAGGGGTAGATTTTCCTCCCTACCCCTTCACACTCCGTTTGGAGGGCCAAGGGGTAGGGCCAAGGGGTAGGGGTAGGGGTGAAAATGAGAAATGGGATTGGCCCAAAGTCTCATCTGCTTAGACTCCAGAATGTTATGGTTCACTGTGTTCAGCTCTGAACCAAAACATTGGTACGCTTGGTACCCGAGCCGGGGAGGTGATAGAGATAGCACCAGGTTAAAACACACACACACACACACACACACACACACACACACACACACACACACACACACACACACACACACACACACACACACACACACACACACACACACACACACACACACACACACACACACACACACACAGCACCAGGTTAAAACAAAGCTCTAAGCATGTGTTTGTCAGAATTGAAGTGCAAGTCACCAGAGTTGCAGTCCGGTTCTCCTTGGCCAAGTCTGTAATAAATATCGCTTCATAATTCATCCAAGTCTCCTGAAATATTCTCCCACCTGAGTTGACCTCCAACCTTAACAGAACTTCCTTCACACTGAGAAATACAGAGAGAGTTTTGTGGAGCTGATAATAGGCTTAATCAACTTTGTGTCAACTCGTTTTGGCTGATGGCTTGAATGTAACAGACATTCATCAATATGAAAAAAGTTACGCACTGTAGCTTGCAGCACACACACACACACACACACACACACACACACACACACACACACACACACACACACACACACACACACACTTATTAAACTAAACGACAAAGGAAAAATAGCTTGGAGCTTTTTCAATTTCAAACACAATACATTTATCACACGGATGTTCTAAGCCTTTTGTACATTCAGTTATTCAGAGAATGTGTGTGTGTGTGTGTGTGTGTGTGTGTGTGTGTGTGTGTGTGTGTGTGTGTGTGTGTGTGTGTGTGTGTGTGTGTGACTGTGTGTGTGTGTGTGTGTTTTGTTATTTAGCTCTTTTGTCTCGAGGGCTCGTAAATCAAGATGTAGATCAAAGCAGAGTTGAGTGTGTGTGTGCGTCGTCAGTGAATTATTGTCGCTGTTTTTTTACACACACACACACACACACACACACACACACACACACACACACACACACACACACACACACACACACACACACACACACACACACACATACACACTGATTTTGGCCCTAGGCAGTTTGTTCTACTTTTACTACGACGCCCGTACTGAAAATATTTTGACTTGTGTGGATTTACTACACACCAACATCTGTTCAGCAAATCAAAAGCAGTGTGTGTGTGTGTGTGTGTGTGTGTGTGTGTGTGTGTGTGTGTGTGTGTGTGTGTGTGTGTGTGTGTGTGTGTGTGTGTGTGTGTGTGTGTGTGTGTGTGTGTGAGTGAGTGAGTGAGTGAGAGAGTACTAGTATAAATCAAAGGTCCAACATGTACATTCAGGTGTTTATTTGACTAAACCTTGTCTGTTTGCGTCTGTATATTTCTCCTATACAACCATCTTTAACGGACATTATCTCAACATTAGTTTTTTTTTTCAATACTCTGAACCAGAAATCTACAACTTCTAAAGCACTTACATCCACTAAACTTTCCATAATCATTCTCAGCACTATTCTGAAGGTTATTACAGAAGGATTTGTTCATATGTTGTTCACTGTCTGATTTATGAGACATTTTCTTCTTAAAAACATGATGAAAATGAATTTTTGGTTCAAAGTATTTGGAAGAAAAAAAACTAACATAATGTCCGTTAAAGATGGTTGTATAGGAGAAATATACAGACGCAAACAGACAAGGTTTAGTCAAAGAAACACCTGAATGTACATGTTGGACCTTTGATTTATACCTGTTTCATTTCCCTTTTTACTGGGTTACTAGCTGAGGATGGGGCATTCAAGCCAAATGCCAAACATTCCCTGGCCTTCAGAGACTCCAACCGAGAGCTCTTTTCAAGATTCTGACAGTTCCCTTAAGTGCAATTGTTTGGATTTCACTTGCACTCGGGTCTCCAGGTATACTGGCCAAGTAGATTTTAAAGTTCTTCTTCATGAGCCCAGTGGCTCCTATAATAACTGGGATGATTGAAACGTCTCGGAGGTTCCAGTTTCTGTTCATGTCATACATGAGTCCTTGGTATTTTGTGACCTTCTCCCTCTCAGCTCTGTTGAGCCCCCCATCATTCGGAACACTGACCTCAACTAGTGTTGCTGTTCTTTCTGCCTTGTTCCAGATCACACTATCTGGTTTGATGGCTGAGTTTTCCAGGTGGGTGGCTGTAGGGATTTCATGGTCGTAGTGTATGATGTGCGCGTTATTTCCCACCGTTCTTTCGGGTACGTGTTCCCAGGACTTGCTGCTACACTTGATGTTAAGTTTCCTGCAGATGGTCCAGTGGAGGTACTTGCACACTCCGTTGTGCCGAGCTGTGCAGTAACCGTCCCCCAAGAGCACCTTGCAACAGGATGTCAGGTGGCTCACACTCTCCACTTCAGTGTGGCAGAACCTGCATTTATTGTCATTGCTGAGGCCAGCCATCTTTTTAAAAGCATTGGTCATCAGGCCTTGATCTTGAGCAGCCATTATGAGTCTCTCCTGGTCGTAATGGAGTGTCCCCCTCTCAAGCCAGTCCAAGGAGCCTTCCTTGTCGATATACTCCTCCAAGAAATATGTGGCACGCTGTTGTGCTGCCCACTCCTTGAGGCACTTGCTTTTAAAAATCTGGCTGTACTTCTGCCGACTTTTCCGGGCCATCTCCGTGGCAGGCATATTGGGAGTCTCTGTCTCCATGCTAAGGCAGCCTTCTCCAAAATGCCTGGCCAGCTGTGTGATGGAGGTTGTTTTACTGGCCCTTGAGTCTTGGTGTTCTTCTATGATGTTCATGATGAAGTTGGCCAAGCTGGTCAGGTACTGGCTGATGCTTACGACAGTGGCCCTATGTTGGTGATTGAGAGCCCTAGACCTCCTTCTCCTCTCGGTAAGTACAGTCTTGGCAGACACTGATTCCCGTAGATCACCCTGTGCAGTGTTAGGATTTTCCTTGTTTTTATGTCCAGTCTGTTTATGTTAAGTTGGGGCCAATCTATGATGCCAAAGCTGTAATTTAGGACTGGCATGGCAAGCTGGTTGATGGCAGTTATTTTGTTTGTATTGATAAGTTGTGTTTTGCAGATCTTCCTCACTCTACGCACTCTACTCCTTGCCAACCTTCTCCCTCATTTTAGCATGTTGTATGGCGTCATTCTCTTCAATACCAAGGTATTTGTATGGCTCCTGCTCCTTAAGGTCTCTGATGTCATTTGCCTCATCAAGTTGGATGTTCTCTGCCTGTACCTTTTTCCCAGCCCTCAGGGTGCATTTGGCACATTTGTCAAGGCCAAACTTCATCCTGATGTCATTGGAGAAGGTGTGCACAACCTGTAGCAACTGGTGTAGCTCGGTGTTTGAGCTTGCATACATTTTGAGGTCATCCATGAAAAGCAGGTGATTGACTCGCTTGGTTGGGTCACGGTGGCGGCCAATGCTCAGGTTGTAGGCGCTCTCACAGTTGTTCAGGAGCTTGCTGAGCGGGTCAATTGCCATACAGAAGAGTAGGGGTGAGAGGCTGTCTCCTTGGAATATTCCTCTTCTTATTTTAACCCCTGGGATGGTGATTTTTCCCCGGGCGTGCCGTAGGGAAATGCTCATCTCCCACATCTGTACATGGTCGGCCTTTATGTTCTTGATCACTGGATGGATGTTATACAACTCAAGACATTGTAGTAGCCATGAGTGAGGCACGCTGTCATATGCCTTCTGGTAATCTATCCATGCCATGCTAAGATTTCTCTTCCGCTTCCTTGCATCTTCTAGTATGGTTTTGTTAATTAGCAGCTGGTCTTTTGTGCCAAAGCATTGTCTTCTGCATCCTGCTTGCTCTTTTTCCAGATAGTTGCCCAAGGATAGGTGGTCATATATGCTATCCGCTAGCAAGCCGGTGAAGAGCTTGTAGGTGGTGCACAGACAGCATATAGGGCGATACTTGTTTGGTTTCTGTGTTTCATTCGGTTTTGGGATGAGGCTTGCATCCCCTCTGGTCAGCCATGCTGGAGTAGCCTCCTCCCCCCTAAGGAGCCTGTTGAAGCAGTTGCTATAGTGGGGATGGAGCGCAGTCAACTGTTTCAGCCAGAAATTGGGGACCTTGTCAATACCAGGCTTCTTGTGGTTAGCATAGTGTGCCAGTTTCCTCGAGACCTTCTCTGGTGTTATTTCCGGTTCTGGCATTGGGGGCTTGGTCTTATTTAGCCTCTGTATGTCGCTTATCCACTGGGCCTCATAATTATGAGTAACCTTGTTCTCAAACAAAGGTCTCCAGTATGTCTCCAGGTCTTGTTTTTCCAGGGGGGTTTCTACTGTGATTGTTTCTCTGATTAGTGTTCTATAAAACATTTTGGGGTTAGCATTGAACTGCCTGTTTTGATATTGTGACTCTCTCTTTGCCTCCTGGTTTTTTATCCTCTTTGCAATTGCTGGTATTTTGCCTTCCAGCTCTCGGGCTATATTGCCAAGCCCTTCGTTGTTGGTGGTACGATATTTCGCGTGCAGTCTACAGATGGCGTTTTTTAGTCGACCCTGCACGGTGGGAGCTGTGAGGAATTGCTTCATCTGGTTTAGTTCCTTCCTGCAGATGTTAAGTTGTTTTTGCAGCTTGAGCTTCCATGCAGGTGTGTCTTTGCCGGATCTAGTATCTGTGTTTCCCCGATGGTGACGTGGGGTAAACATTTTTCTATCAATATAGAGTGCAGCAGCATATGTGACCTGGTTGAGTTCTGTGAGGGGTATCACCGGTGGTACCAACCTCTGCAGGGCGGTGTTTACTTTCCTAATAATTTCCTTGGTGGTTCTGGTGGTTTGAATCTTGGACAGTGCCGGTCGATCCTCAGGTCTCATGGCTTTTACTTCTTCAATTGTGTTGCTGAGGTGTTCTTCCAACATCAATTGGTCATCATCCAGCTCCGGTGGCGGGGGAGCTGGGACAAAAGCAAGTGGCGACAGCGGCTCTGTTGTGGAGCTATGTAGTGGATAGGGGCTCTGTGGTGGGGCAGAGCTTGGTGGTGAAGGAGGCCTAATGGGAATACTTAAGGGCTGTCCATGTGTTTGGACTGGTGAAGAGGGTTGTGTTTGCACTGGGTTTTGGGCTGGAGAGGCGGGCTCAGGTGGTACTTGCCTAGTTGGTAGTAGGCCTCTAGCGGTTGGCTCTGGGGTACTCCTGCCAGCTGGTCTTGATCCCCTATTCCTCGGGCTTCCTGGAGTTTGGTGGCGGTTTGGAACAGGAATGGGGTTTTGTAATGGGCAACTGTCAGTAGTTATAAGGGCCCCTACTTGAGCTCTCATGCAGTCAAAGTCTGCTTCACTGAAATACTGCAAACTATTGTGGCGCTGGGTGTTGAGTCTACTTGGTGGAATATTCCACTTTGCTGGGCAGAAATGGAAGAATATCATCCTCCATGACGCTGTAATTTCTTTTTGCTTCCTATGTTTAGTTTTTGCATACTCCATGGCCCATATGAGTGTCCATCTCTCTACCATTTCCCATCTGGTCTCTTGTCTCCTCCGGGATTCCTCCTCTTGTATTGGTAGGTAGTCCTGCTCTGCGTCCTTTTGGGCTTCGCTTTTAATAGTTTCGATTTCCTCTGGTGTAAGGTATTTGTTTGCCTGGGAAATTATGGAACGTAGGTTGGCCATTGTTGATCTTTTCCTCTCCTCAGAGAAGTCAGACATCGTGATTCTCTCGGTTAAAATCTCACTGGAGTTCCTGCTCCATTTCTGAAACATTGAGTAGTGGTAGCAGTGCATCAATACCTTCTTTTCTGCAATTGACCATTTCTGGGTTTTTAGGCCTCTTAAATTTCTTTTTTTGGTCACTGCTAGCGGTGGGGGCTGGGAGCCAGGGCCTTCTTCATGAAGGCCTGGTGGGGATCCCTGCCTAACCTCTGGCAAGGCTGAAGCACCATGGTTAGAGGGAGAAAGGTTTGCACCATTGCTAACCTCTTCCCGCCTGGTGCATGAACGGGTCGAGGGGCCCTTTTTATCCTGGGCGACGGCCTGCCAGTATGGGTTACTCTTTGGGTTACTCATTTTTCATGATTCCTCATTGTCCACGGCTTCTTATTGGCTATTCGAAGCTGCCCTCGTAGAGAGGGGGTGCCCCCATCCGCAACCCGGGGGACGCAGTGGATGGCCTGAGGAGACGGCACACCAGATACTTATACTAGTATGAAAGAAGACATGTTATGGAAGAAAGATAGACAAACAATCTCATCGCTAAATTCAAACTGTGAACATTATATAGTGAAAAAAGGCCAAAAGTTCATCTTTTTAAGTAGCTACCCCATTTCCTCCCCCTTTGTAAGTAGCTACTAGGGAATAATGCACACACACACACACACACACACACACACACACACACACACACACAAACACCCACAAAACAAACAAAAACAAACCAAACACAAATAAAAAATACGCAAGCGCCCCCCCTCCCCTTCTATGTATCCTTAAGCCCTCAAGGGAAGGAGGGAAGGGAAGAAACACAAAAAAACAACCACACCGCCGGGGGGGGGGGGGGGGGGGGGGGGGGGGGGGGGGGGGGGGGGGGGGGGGGGGGGGGGGGGGGGGGGGGGGGGGGGGCCTATCCAACAGGGAACCTGAGATCGTAACACTTCCACTAACAGTGGACTCCAAAACTAACAGGGGACATTTTTCAAGTCCCCTCTTGGACATGCTTTAAATCATCTTAAAAACATGTATAATACCTTCTGGTAAATTTTCATAAATTTTGCCAACAGTGGACTTGGAAGTGTGTGAGTGTTAATTTCATATCTGGGACAGCCTCTGCCTGCCCTGGCCTGGCCCATTCACACACGTCGTTTAAACACTCCTCTATTGTCTGAATGGTCTCAGCCCTAGGGAGTCTTTCAGGCTGTGACGAGCTGTTGACAGGCTTACTGAAGACACCAGTCTCTTGAACATAGATTTGTATTTTGCTTTTGAAACTAAATATATATGTTGAGTTGAAGTGTTAATAAAAGTTTTAAAAAGGACCAAAGATAGATATAAACAAACATGGGAAAAAAGATCAGCAGTAAGATCCTTTATTTTCTTGCCAATGTGATTCTCTGTCTACTCTCCACTGTCAGACTACTCATGTGTGGCAGATTAAAAGAGAAAGGTATGTTCTTTGTATTTTAATTCATTGCAAAAAACAAATTGATCATCAGACTATTATTTATTATCAGAACATTTTATAGGTCAAGACCTTTAGAATAGTCCAGTCCCTCAAAATTCCCTTTACTACTAATCTTTATAAGAAGAGGTTTTTAATCAATTTGACAGTGTTCTTGTGTCTTCAATATACATTTATTTTGTTTATACCACAATCACAGAGAAAGGTCCACACTTCCACTGTATCTAATGACTGGAGTCCACTGTTGGTTGGGATGGGACGACTTTCACACTCCATCGTGGATGAATTTAAAAGGAATAACCCAAACTGGATAATTCTTAAGGGGAAATAATAATGTCAATGTGGTCTAAAATGTCTTATGTGTGTCATACTAATTGACCCTACCTGCAGTACTACATTCTCCAAATGTAACGGAGAGTTAAGGAGATTGTCTCTGGACCATCTCAGACCTGGCTGAACAGGTACCCAAAGCCTGCAGTATGTGAAGACAGTTCAGCTGCCAATTTGGTTATCTGTCTACTCTCTCCTGTCAGACTATGTGTGACCAGTTAAAAGAGAAAGATACATTATTTGTATTCTAATTAATTGCAAAAACAGATTGATCATCAGACTATCATTTTACAATCAGAACATTTTAGAGGCCTAGACCTTTGGAGTAATTCAGTCCCTCAAGATTCCCTTTAATAATCTTTATAAGAAGAGGTTTTCAATCAATTTGACAGTGTACTCGTGTCTTCAATCTATATTTATTTTGTTTATTTCACAATCACAGAGAAAGGTCCACACTTCCACTGTATCTAATGACTGGAGTCCACTGTTGGTAGGGATGGTGCGACTTTCACACTCCATCGTGGATGAATTTAAAAGGAATAACCCAAACTGGATAATTCTTAAGGGAAAATAATAATGTCAATGTGGTCTAACATGTCTTATGTGTGTCATACTAATTGACCCTACCTGCAGTACTACATTCTCCAAATGTAATGGAGAGTTAAGGAGATTGTCTCTGGACCATCTCAGACCTGGCTGAACAGGTACCCAAAGCCTGCAGTATGTGAAGACAGTTCAGCTGCCAATTTGGTTATCTGTCTACTCTCTCCTGTCAGACTATGTGTGACAAGTTAAAAGAGAAAGATATGTTCTTTGTATTCTAATTAATTGCAAAAACAGATTGATCATCAGACTATCATTTTACAATCAGAACATTTTAGAGGCCTAGACCTTTAGAGTAATTCAGTCCCTCAAGATTCCCTTTAATAATCTTTATAAGAAGAGGTTTTCAATCAATTTGACAGTGTACTTGTGTCTTCAATCTATATTTATTTTGTTTATTTCACAATCACAGAGAAAGGTCCACACTTCTACTATATCTAATGACTGGAGTCCACTGTTGGTGGGAATGATGCGACTTTCACACTCCATCGTGGATGCCTGCAGTATGTGAAGACAGTTCAGCTGCCAATTTGGTTCTCTGTCTACTTAGTCCAGGCAAAATAGCGTTTTTTCGACAGACAAATTGTAAAATAATTTTTTTCAGCTCAGATAATTTCTATGAGGTGTCCAGAACAACATACTAAAAGTCCTAAGAAATCCTAGTTGAGGAAATATGTTTAATTCTCATCAATCCGAGATGTGTGCCAATAAGGCGAGACACCAATAAATCCCAATAGGGCTAATTTTTTTTTAGTCCTATCAAAATGAAACTTTACACAATGAAAGTATTCATGATAATTAATTTTTTTGTATTACAAGTTTATTTGAAAATTAATTGTAATATGCAAATGAGCTATACACTAATCTTACACGCCCAAAATAAACCCAAATAGGCTTAATTTTTTCTTTTACTCCTACCACAATAAAACTTTACATAGTAAATGTATACTAGAAAAGTCACTTTTTTTGTATTACAAGTTGCTTTTTAAATGCATTTTGCTTTTTAAATGCACATGAGCTCCACACTTATTGAATATCCAATCATCCTACTGCCAATGGGTGATGGCGATTAGACTGGCCTCTAATCTGAAAAACAGCCTGGTTTACCTGCCAGGGGTATAACAGGTGCCTCTCATGAATTAGATTAACCCCTCCCCTAGCTAGTGTAATTTTTTACTTTTTTCAGTGCCATTCCCTTTCCTATGCCAAATAGACGAGACTGAAATGGCATGGATAGAGGAGATTGTCACACACCTTGGGACCAAGTAACTCCTTTGTCTACTTTATGCACCATACAGTGCTGCTTGAAAGTATGTGAACCCCTTGAGCCTTTATGAATTTTATTTATTTTGTATATGAAATAACAGATTTTTGTTTATCAATTAAACATTTTTCTTTTCCAGAAATCAATTGTTAAAACAGATTTAAAAAAAATGATTTGCCAACTTTTGTATGTGAAAAAGTTTGTGAACCCTGAGCTGCATTGCTTAACAATTTAACCAATGCAGCTCAGGGTTATGTTTACCTGCTCAATACCAGGTAAACATAATCAGGTGGGCCAAATTGAGTGATGAAATGGACCAATGTAATAAAGAAATTGGGTGGCACTAGATAAAACAGAGATCAAACCAGGTCAGTGTAGGCCCACCAAAGTGAACCCATACAGATCAGACTTGCCAAAAGGGAAAGACAATCTCAGAGGATCTCAGGAAGAGAGATGTGATGTTGCACATTTGTCTGGGGACAGCTATCAATTAATTTATTTGGTTCTTGTGCAATAAACAGCTTGTGTGCATTAAGATCAGCATGATGCAACAAGAGTACTAGCTAGTCTGTGTCATCACCTACTGAGACTGTGTTTTTTGTTCTGGCAGAGGCAATGGCAGTTTGGACAATGAGCACATCTGCATCGTGCCTTGCGTAGTTTGTGATACACCATTTTTTGTCTTACAAGTTTCTTTGAAAATGAATTTTAATATGCAAATGAGCTATACACTTATCAAATATAGGCTACCCAAAATATATCCGCATAGGCTTAATTTGAACCTTTACTCCTACCACATTAAAACTTTACACAATGAAAGTCTACATGAAGAGTAAAACATTTGTATTAGAAGTTAAAATATAATGGTCAAGGCTTTCCAGAAGGGGTTGGTCGAACGTCAGAACAGGGGTCACATCACACTGCAGAGCTTGAGTTGCCAAACACCTCAATGTTGAGTATATGCAGGATTCATCACTGGGATCAAGATCAATCATTGGAAGAAATGTTACTGAAGCTCTCCCAGGGTGTTCATCTAGAAGATGCAGGATCTGCATCATAACAGACCATGATGGCCTTTGAGAGTGAAGGAGTTGGGATGTCTTCCACAAAACATCCAGCTGTGATGTTTTGTTATCTGCTGGCAACAGAGCCAGTGGCTGATACACAACAGGTTCACGTATAGGAGGAATCATAAAGTACTGAATGTGTATGCGACCAATATCTGCAATATCTGCAGCAGTCACTTGGATCTTTAAAGGAAAAAATTAAGCCTATGCGGATATATTTTGGGTAGCCTATATTTGATTAGTGTATAGCTAATTTGCATATTAAAATATATTTTCAAAGATAAAAATGGAATATCACAAACCATGTAAAGCACAATGCAGATGTGCTCATTGTCCAAATTGCCATTACCTCTGCCAGAACAAAAGACACAGTCTCAGTAGGTGATGACACAGACTTGTTAGAACTCTTGTTGCATCATGCTGATCTGAATGCACACGAGCTGTTTATGGCACAAGAACCAAAGAAAGCAACAAAAACAAGACGGATATGGTGCATAAAATAGACAAAGGAGTTACTTGGTCCCAAGGTGTGTGACATGAAAGTTTAACTTTTTTAGTGGATTTTCATTGCTTACAAAAAGCTTTCAAAGAAGAGTTGCATGTTTTTAATTTGGTCACAAACTCTGCTTTCCAATACAATTTTAATTAAATGTAGTTAAGCCAACATTTACGTTTGGATTGGATGCAACCTATTATTTTAGATTTCTTAAAGTTTAATACGTTGTTAAGTGACTTTTTCTGAGTCAATTGTATTAAAGGATTTGATTTCCAACTAAAGTGAAATGTTGATTGTACTCAACCTATTTTAAATTTAATTTGTATTTAAGTATCTTCTCCAACACAGCAGAAGGAGAATAACATATCACAGTCACTGTGAATCTTGGCTATTGAAGTTAGCTGTTGTTGTTGACTGCCTAACGACCGTCGTTAGACACAGGTACCCATCCCCCACGCTGCATATGATCAGAGAGTGACACAGACAGAAACTCCCCTTGCCTGCTCTGAGTCACTCAGGCCAAATCCCTTGAGCCTCAAGCCCCACATGTTAAAATGGCACTTTGCCTTTACCTTTGCGATGCAATTTCTATTACATATAAAGGGGCTTGTTTGGCATGGAAAACAAGTGTTAACTTTACCAAAGCAAATACGATAAAAAAAGCCTAAATGAATTCTAGTTTAAAAAAAATAAAATAAATACAAGTACTTACCGGAGAATATATACAAAAAAATGCACAATCTTTATTGTTGGCTTGTGAATTTATTTTTTTACATTAACTGCAGGCTATGCTTCCCTGCTTAGGCTCTTTAGAGATTGACTGCCTGATGAGAACGTGTTGCAGGATATTGCCTTAGCGAGTGGATTGCACTTAATCGTCAAGTAATCCATTCTAAATCTAAAGATACCTGTCACAAGTTTCTGATATTTTGGTCACAGACTAGACGTTTTTACAGAGACAGGGGATCTCATATTTGCAAGACCACAACTGGATTACTTTCATTCCTTTATTTCACATACTATTCCGGGCCTATAAAATTATTTCAGGTAAATGAAAAAGGTATTATGGAATTTATCGGGACAGGGCGGGCTATAATATGTACCACTTAAAAAAATAAATAAAAACAAGTATAGATGCCTTAACCACCTACGCCTACATGCCATGCCTGGTCACATTATAAACTGCAAACAGTATCTTAATTAAAGAGAAACCTTTTGAAGTCATACTGTAGAGCCGAGCGGGGGTATTATGCCAGACTTGTGAGGAAATGCGTTGAAGAAGGAGTTTCCCTCCTTTTTAAGGTCACTGCGCTACTGCAGGTAATTTCCTTATCCAAAGTCTGCAAATATGGTGACTTGCAGAAAGTGTTAATGAAGGGTGCAAAAAGAGCCCTTAGTGGACTTTGATTTGACAGTGGGACAGCCCTCACTTCTCAGAGAAAGCGCTCACCACAATTAAACTGAAATGTTAGGATGTGTGGAGCACATTGATGCTAGTCATTAAAAACTCTTCCTAAAAAGCTATTTCTAAGCAATAAAGTTGCATTGCTTAAAACAATTTGCCCATGGTATTACACATACATTGTATGAAATGTGCATAGATCACAGATCCAACTGGCCACACTCAAAATCATGAAGTCGTCATTCTCACACACAAAAAATATTTGGTCTGGTTTCTTGACACTACACTGTTCTATAGAACCTTACCTTCAATATAATCAACTAGAAATGAAAACAACAAATTACACATGCCACCCCCCCCTCCTCACTATGCAGTTTCAGTGGAGAGGGATTTGTTTATATTCACAGAGTAAGTTTACTTAACACATTTTCTCTACATGCGATTCTTAGTTTTGAATGATTAGATCATCATAAATCAAAACTAAACTATATTTAGAGGAACGTGGAACCAAACATTGAGACTAGAGTATGTTTGTAAACCAAACTATGGGCCCTGCTGCTGTAAAAAACAAAATGAAACAGTAACTTTTCAGGAAGATTACTAACTTCAAACACTGTTCCAGGGATAACATTTTCCTGCGAAGAACATTTTTTATTCAGTTATGAGAATATACCTGAGAAAATGTTTCACTTCTCTGACACACACAAATTTATACACACTGCAGCTTTAATCTGACCACAGACATAATTTAAAGATGTATTGTATTAAAGATAATTTGGTGGAACAGCCTTTCACTGTTAGGTTTATGATTTCTAATTTAAGGATAAACATTACATCCTTAAGCCGGATAGAAATAGTTGGGGTTTTACTGTAGGAGATTTCTACATAAGTAAAATATGACGTCTTGCCAGAGGGGAAGTGAAAGTTAGTATTTCTGTTTGCAAAGAGTAAATGTGGTGTTGTTCTGATGGTGACAAAAATATATCAATGAAGGGCTCCATCTTCATTTAGTCTTCAAGAACCTTTGTCAAAATCATAAAAAGTCAGTCCAGAATTGATGTAGTCTGGGACAATAAAAAACCTCTCACCCTCCTGTCCCCACATTCCTGTACATACCTGCCAAACCATGCCCTTGGCAGCAGCCCTTCAACCTCCTCCCCTGCCCTGCATTGTCTCTATTCAAAGTAGGCACTTCACACCTTTTCACAGCAACACTGACTCCTGGCAGTGAGTTGAACTGTTATGAGACTGCATTGCTGTGTCTCTACCAGAGGCTGCATACATCTCCTTGCTAAAATAAATATAGTAGATTCCTTAAACATGGTATTGTAACAGCTGTATACACTAACATGTTTAAGCTAAACTTACTTGGATATCTGGTTCATTTAGTGACTTTATTTTAAGCCTACAGTAGCTCCCTAAAATATCCAGCCATTTAGGAAACAATGTATTTAACAACATAATGAATTAATGGATCCTAACAAGGAAAGCATGTACAAATATGGAATTGACCTTATTTGCACAGCCTTATCGCATCATTGATCTGTCAGATGTACCCCAAGTTCGCGCTCCCAAGCGTTTTTAGTTTTGACAGAAAACTGAGAACATTAACTGTAAATGGAGAACAAATATGTCACTGTCCATAATGATAGTATTGAAGGCAGGGAATTATATATTTATATCTTATGTACTAATGTCACAGGCTGTCACAGAATGACCAGCATATTGAAACACCCCTCACACATTGAGTAACTCACTTCTCAGAGGCAGCCCTCTCCACAATTTTACCCTCAACTTGGTCATTTCAATTATACAATGTAGAGGACATTTTTAAGTCTTGAACTGAAAACCCATTAAAAACGTGAAACTTGCACAGGAAAAAGTGATTGCGGATTGATAAAACAGTGATAAATTGTGGGGTTTTGAAACTCAGGCCATGCTATTTGGCGAGAAGAAAAATTCAGATCAACTGTCCCTAATAACTTTACATTCAAGGATCAGTGAATATATTGGAAAAAAAAACATTTACCAAATGTAAAATGTCTGATCAAACACAAAACAAATACTGAATATCAGACCAATTTAGACCCATGTTTAATGTTTTCACAGTATTGTCATACAATCTATAATACAAGATATCTTTTCAAAAATGTTTTTCATAATACATTTATGGTACAGTAGTTTGAGATTAAATTGTTTCAACTGGAGTATATATCATGGTGGTCTTGGTGTGAGATTTAAATCCAGCATCAACCTGACATGAATGAATGACCCATGTCACAGTCACTCTGAGTTCAACATAACATCTTGGCTATTGAAGTTAGCTGTTGTTGTTGAGGGACTAACGACCATCGTCAGACACAGGTACCCATCCCCCACACTGCATACGATCAGAGAGTGACACAGGCTGTCACAGATAGAAACAGCACTCGCCTGCTCTGATTTACTCAGGCACAATCCCTAAAGCCTCAAGCCCCAAATGTTAAAATGGCACTTTTTTCTTTACCTTTGCAATGCAATTTCTATTACATTTAAAGGGGCTTGTTTGGCTTGGAAAACAAGTGTTAACTTTACCAAAGCAATAGTAAGGAAATAAGATAAAAAGCCTAAATGAATTCTAGTTAACAAAAATGAATAAATAAAAGTACTTACCAGATAATATATTAAAAAATATGCATAAACTTCATAGTTGGCTTGTGACTTTATTTTTTACATTAACTGTAGGCTATTCTTCCCTGCCGAGGCTCTTTAGAGATTGACTGCCTGATGTGAACGTGTTGCAGGCTCTTGCCTTAGTGAGTGGAGGGCAGGTAAATATCAAGAAATACATTTATTTATTTTCAAAACTGCATCACAAAGCAAAAGTCTGACACCGTCTCACATCTCAAGACAACCTGTCACAAGTCTCTGATATTTTACTCACAGACTAGAAGTTTTTACAGAGATAGGGGATCTCATATTTGTAAGACCACATCTTGATTCCTTTTAAGATCATGATAATATCACTTACTGCAAACAGGATCTTTATTAAAGGGAAACCTTTTAAAGTGATACTGTAGAGTAGGGCTGGGCAATCATTTGAATACAATTATTAATTGCGATAAAACTCACGTTGATTATGACGATAAGCTTTTGACATAAATACTTTTTATGTATGGTTGTGTATCTCTACAAGATTTAAGAGGTTTGCTGCAGCCCTGCCAAAGGAATTTAATCTGATAGAAGTCAGAGCTTTTTTTGTAATTGAAATTATGTTCTATAGGTTACAAGGCAAGCTATCTTATATTGTTAGGCAAAGTTAAAACATGTTTGTGAAGTTAAATGTTTATATTAAAATGTGATTAAATTTTATCATCACAAATCAAAACAATATTATTTTGAGGAACCTGGAACCAACTAGAATATGTTTGTAAAACAAACTGTGGGCCCTGCTGCTGTAAACAACAGTGAAACAGGGATCACATTTTTCTGTGAGGAAAGTTTGTTTATTCAGTTATGAGAATATACCTTAGAAAATGTTCACTTCTCTGACACACACAAATGTATACACATCAGCTTATTTCTGACTTCTGACCACAGACATAATTTAAAGATCTATTCCCCTTTTTGCGAGACTTTTTTAGAACAGCCTTTCACTGTTCAGATGGGGTCCCAAATATAGCAATGAAGGGGCCCATCTTTATTTGGGCTCCAAGACTGTGGCTTAGTGGGTAGCATGTTAGTCTCGCAACTACAGGGTAAGTGGTTCGATCCCCTGTCCCGCTACATATCGGTGCAATTCTTAAATTCCTCTAAGTTAGCCTGCTGTGTGTCGACTGGTTCTCACTTAAATTGTTGTTGAAAAATGGGACTTACCAGAATAAAGACTATGCTATTGATGAATAAAAAGCCTTTAATCAAGTATTTTTGTAAAAATGTTAATAGTGAATTATTAGTATAGTTTAAATTAACAAAACCCCTTTACTAAACAATATTTTAGTATAAATGAAGTATAGGTTCAAAAGTATACTTAAATAGTTTACTTAGGTACAAAATAAGTTGTACTATTTTGGTATGCAAATGAGGTAAGAAATACACTTAAATTATGCTGAAGCACTGCTTAAGTTCAACTTAAGTTCAACTTAAGTTGTTTCAATTTAACACAACTTAATGTATATTGCTCATAAACACACTTCAAATATATTGAGTTTACTTTAAAAAATCTACTTAAGTATTCCTTTTTTTCACTTGGGGGTTCAATCACTTAAAATAAATAAAATTGTTTGGTTGCATCAACATTTTAAATATCAACAGCAGAACTCCCGGCTATGTTTAATATTGAAATTAAGAGCCTTTCCACATGCACAACGTAAAGAGAACATAAGGGATATTGACTATACAGATGTGTAGCCTTAAAAACAGCACTTATCAGGGGGTTTTATTTTGAAGAAATGGTTCAATGTGCATACATATTGGACTCTGGAGCAATGGAAACAGGTTGTGCTGACCCTGTTCTAGAGTGATGAATGCATCAGGGTAAGAAGAGAGGTGGATGAAGTGATGATCCCATCATGCCTAGTGCCTACTGTACAAGCCTGTGTGGCAGTGTACAGTATGATCTGGGGTTATAGTTTTTCACATGTCGGTCCAGTTGTGCTCACTGTCGTTTAGCAATTAGAAAAAACTGTAAAAAAATAGGTTTATTAAAACACTTTAAACTCTACAAATCATGTTCAAATGATTTGGTGTGTTATAACTATTCTCAAATGCAGTTAAGATTATTTTCATAGGCATTATTGATCTGGCAAAGTATTTTCCATCCATGATGGAGTGTGAATATCATTCCATCCTAACCAACAGGGAACTTGTGTCAATTAGTGCCAACCAAAGGAGGACTCATGTCGTTTCAAACAGGAGAAGTGAGGACCTTTTTCTGTATTGGGGCAGCTGACCTGTCTGGAGAAGCTTTTGGTAGCTGTTCAGCAGGCATGAGTTGGTCTAGAGACAATCTTCTTAACTCTTCTACATTTCGTCAATTACATACATACGACATTTAAAGGTGAAGTTAGCAATATATATATATATATATATATATATATATATATAATATATATATATATATATAGGTTAGCTGTATAGATAAAGGCTCATCTCCTTAGACTCCAGAATGTTATGGTTCACTGTGTTGAACTCTGAACCAAAACATTGGTACGCCTGGTGCCCGAGCCGGGGAGGTGTTAGGGTTAGGGTGATTTGTGATGGAAGTTCTTCCATCACAAATTGTCCATTAGTAGGGTGTAAAATGTTTTTACCTTGCTGCGCCAACTGCAACAACCACAACATTGTAAACCCACCACAGTGTAAGCCATATGTTTAAAAATGTGTACAAAATGCTATGTTGCATATTCACTAAGAGGTGAGGAGGGAATCATCACAGTATAGCCACTACAAAAAACTACACTACACCTCTAATGTATTCCAAAGTGTGTATTACATATTGTTAAAAATCACAGCAACCAGCAACAGATACTTGCTGTCAGCAGACCAAATATATATTAAAACATGTTAATCTCTACAAATCATGTTCAAATTATATGTTGTGTTATAACTATTCTCAAATTCAGTTGAGATTATTTTCATAGGTATTAATGATCTGCCAAAATCTTTTTCATCCATGATGGAGTGTGAATATCATTCCATCCTAACCAACAGGGAACTTGTGTCAATTAGTGCCAACTAAACGGGGACTCCTGTCATTCCATACAATTTAGGACTTTAGGGTCAATATGTATAACAAACAGACATTTAAGACTACATTTATATTATATTTCCCTTAAGAATGATCCAGTTTGCATAATTAAAATGCATATTTTTACCATTTTAAAAGTAATAGCAGTGTTTGATTTATTCCATAATGTGCATTACATATTATTAAAAATCACAGCAAACAGCAACAGATACTTGCTCTCAGCAGACCAGTCATCCAATGTGTCAGCCCTCTGTTCTTCTAGTCAGCACC
>CM049396.1:215000-217500 GCA_026929865.2 Hyperoplus lanceolatus
TGTACTTCTTTGAAGATTTTATCATAGTTGGCTTTTACTATATTATGAAGGGACGTTTTAATCTGGACACCTAGATACGTAATCTCTGTTTTAATAGGGATATCATGCGATACTGACACATTTTTGGCAGCCTCATTCAACAACATCAATGCCGACTTCGTCCAGTTGATCTTGTAACCAGACAAGGCTTTAAATTCTTCAAAGAATGACAGCAGGGATGTTATTGAGGTTTCAATATCCGTTAAGTAAATAAGTATATCATCAGCGAAGGCCGAAATGGTATGTGATGTGGATTTAATCTTAATAGGGGCTACGATCTGGTTCTGTCGAAGGTGTTGAGCTAACGGTTCTAATGAGAGGATAAAGAGGCTCGGCGAAAGGCCGCAACCCTGGCGGGTGCCACGAGAGATGGGAAAAGGGCAGGAGTGAATGCCGTTAGTAGATACCATGGCTGTGGGGTTTGTATATAAGACGCGGATCATATTAATGAAGTCTTTCCCCAGTTTAAACCTCTCAAGAACCGCCCACAGGTACTGCCACTCGAGCCTGTCAAAAGCCTTTTCGGCATCAAGTGAAAGTATGGCACATGGGGTATCTAGCTGCTGTGCTTCATGGATAATGTGTATAAGTCGACGGATGTTGTCCGCGGCAAGTCGGTCTTTCATGAAGCCAGTCTGATCCATGTGTATTAATTTCCCCATGTATTTTTCTAAGCGTAATGCTAGCATCTTGGAGTATAACTTCATATCCGAGTCAATTAAAGAAACAGGCCGGTAATTGGCACAATCAGTGTTGTCCTTGCCTTTTTTGGGGATTAGAGAGATCAGAGCATTGTTAGTGTTTGGGTGAAAAGAGCCCTTTTCCACAGCAGATTTGATTGATTCTAGTAAGATTGGACCTAACAAATCCCAAAAATGTAGCATGAACTCTGGTGGAATGCCATCTGGGCCAGGCGATTTCCCTTTCCTAGTTAATTTTAATGCCACCTCTAGTTCCTTTAAGGATATAGGACGGCCCAGCTCTGCTGCTTCGTGCTCCTCAAGAGTTGGCAAATTTAAAGTGTTCAAAAAGCTATTACATTTCTCTGGTTCAAAACTGAGAGACGACTTGTATAGATCATTATAGAAAGAGTGGAATGTTGCGTTTATTTCTGTCGGATTGGATGTCAGCCCTTTAGTGGGTGAACAAATTGTATCTATTGATGCTCGGGACTCGCTTTGTTTTAGTTTCAGGGCTAGTAGTTTACTGGGTTTGCTTCCATTAAAATAATAGTTCTGTCTGACTCTATGCATGATGAACTCCGCCCGCCTCCGCAACAGGTCGTTAAGCTCTACTTTAATTACATTTAAATCTTTGTTTACTGATTCAGAGTATTTGGTTTTTAGCCGCTTTTCAAGAGAGTGACACTTCCCTTCTAGCTCACAGATCCTTTTATTTCTTTCTTTTTTAAGGTGGGATGCATAGGAGGATGTAAAATCTCTAATAAACCCTTTAGTGGCCATCCATGTAAATGTGGGATCTTTCACTGAGTTGTTATTATTTTCTATAAATTCTATGGCCTTTCCCCTAAATTGTGTATTAAACTCTTGATCTTGCAACAATGTTGTATTAAAACGCCACCTAGGTGTCTTCTTAAACCTATGGCTTAGATCTACTGTCATTATCAATGGATTATGGTCGGATAAAGTTGCGGGTAAAATTTGGATGGGGTCTGTGCATTCTCTCAAATTACGAGAAGCCAGAAGGTAATCAATCCTCGAGTAGGATTTATGGCAAGCTGAAAAACATGTGTAGTCCTTAATGGCCGGGTTCTGAATCCGCCACACGTCGAGCACATTTAGGTTTTCAATCATAGTGTTTAGAGCCACTGATGCTAACTTTTGAGCATGAGAGGCTGGCAAAGTAGATTTATCTAGGTTTAAGTCACACATTGCATTCATATCCCCACCTATAATCAACTCGTATTCTGATAACGATAGCAATTCCTTGGTTAACTCAGGAAAGAAGTTGCAATCGAAGATTGCTGGTGCATAAATTGACACAAATGCTATTTTCTTACCATAAATGGATGTGCAGAAGTAAGCAATGCGACCAGATGTTCCCTTACTTATCTTTTCAACAGTGAAGTTCAAGTTCCTTCTTATTAGAATAATAGTCCCCCTAGAGTTAGAGCTACCGCTATCCGAAGCAATCACTTTGTATCGTCTGTTCTGGAAGTGGGGAACATCTTCTGCTCTTAAGTGAGTTTCTTGAATAAGTGCAATATCAACCTGTTTACGACCTAGAAAATCTAGGCATTTTGTTCTTTTAACTTTAGCGTTTAGGCCCCTTACATTATAGCTCAAAATTGATAGTTTAACCATTATCAAACACAGTCCTGATAGCTTTAAATGTAAATATAGAAGGTGTTTCTCTGACATGAAAGGCACCACCGAGATAATGTCCCTCCCCCCTCCCCTGCCGCCTCCCCTCCCTCTGAACGGTGTTTCTGCGACGGATG
>CM049396.1:227500-230000 GCA_026929865.2 Hyperoplus lanceolatus
CCTGATATCTGTTTTTTTCCCTAAATACCATTTCTCTGGGCCCTCAGAGATCAGGGGCCGATATTGAGCCAGTAAAAAACATAAAAAAATATTTTTTTATTTGTTTGGGTGCAGCCCCCCTCTGCCTTGGGCCCCCCAAGCCTGTCCGCAGTCCAACGGCCCTGAACGTAACTGACCATCGTCAGATGCTCATAATTACCGAGTAGAAGTTGAATGCGTCATAATACAATTCAATGCAGCCTCTGGATGGGCGGCCCTCTGCTGTGTGTGTGATTGGGCCAGGCCCAGCCTAGAACCGATCATAATGAGTAATGGCCTGGGACAAAGTTTTATTTAACTTTCAGGTGAAGTTGACAGCCTGCACGCTCCTTTATATGTCCATGGCTCTCCCGAGAGGGAAGGGCCCTCGGCCCTCGGCTGTGTGACTTGGCTGGGCCAAGTCACACAGCCGACGGTCCAAAAAAAAAATATTATTTATTATTTTTTTTTTTTTTTCAATGGACCCGGCCCGGCCCAAGATGCCTGCCGGCCCACCGGGCATTGCCCGATGGCCAGTCCAGCCCTGAACAGAGACACACACACACACACACACACACACACACACACACACACACACACACACACACACACACACACACACACACACACACACACACACACACATTTTTTTTTTGTCAGTTTGTTGTCGGTAGTAAAATCCACAGATTGAAGCTCCTCTCCCGACAGGTGTAGCTCCGGAGTCGGGTCATGCCGCGCCACTTCTGTTTGTAGATCCTCGCGTTAAGGCTTGCTTATGCGCTGTTTTGATCGTGACAGTAGACACATTATCAGGATCGTCTTCTGGAGCATTTTGCATCTATTTGCGTTTCGGGGCAATACGACGGGGTGTGTGGGCTAGTTTAAAGCAGTTTGTAACTGCTACTTGGCAGAGACGCCAAACCTGGGCTCGCAGCTACACCCGGAAACAGCCACACACACACACACACACACACACACACACACACACACACACACACACACACACACACACACACACACACATATATACAAACACCTTTCCACCAAAAGTACCAAAATGTTTATGTAGTAGAATAACCGTTTCTGGAATACGATATTCAGTTTGATGGTCCCTTTATTCAGTTGCTACATCGTTACAGGTATTACTCACATTCACTCAAAGCTGGCTTTGGTACATGAAGGAGCGCACCTCAAAGTATCGGTCCTCAGATGAGGCGTGCAGGGGAAAAAGCCCCGCAATCTTTCCAGACCGCTGGTTTTAACCAGAATCATATGACGGGGGCAGCTGTGATTTCTTATCAAAAGTGGTGGCCTTGCCAGGTCATGTTGACTGCTCTGGCTTCGCTCCCAGAGTATCCCCATCCCACGCACACAATGTTTCCCGATGCTTTGCCCCTGGCTCTGTTTCCTGTTTCTTGGCACAGACAATTGTTCTACATTTACTTCTGGAGAACGCTTGTTGTCAAAATCAGTGAATATCTCCTCATGATCCGCTACCTGTCTGTACTGTGTGTGCTGGAAATAACCATCTTGCTGTGGATAGAGCGCGTACCATATTGTCTCCGGCCTTCGTTGCAGTGGTCGCGGGTTCGAATCCGACCCGTGGACCTTTACTGCAGGTCATCCCCCCTCTCTCTGTCTCTCAGCATGTGTGTTTCAGTGTTGTCATTTTAAATAAGACCAAACTAAACTACAAACTAAAAGTTTTCCACCCAATCTTAATGTGGAGAATCTGTTCTTGCTTGTTCCCAAAAACAAAATCACTCTTAAACATTTATTATACCAATACACAGTTTGCAATTGCACTCAAAGTTATAGTGCGTAACGTCTGTGGCCCCCAAGTTTTTTCATGACAGTAGAATAGACACTGAACTGGAATGGGCACTTTGAACTCATGTGCCAGTGTCAGGCGCCACACCAGTTTTTAAACGCTGCCATACTGAGAAATACAGAGAGAGTTTTGTAGGGCTTATAGGCTTAATCAACTTTGTGTCAACTTGTTTGGCAATGGCTTGAATGGAACCAACATTCATTTATATGAAAAAGTTACACACTATGGCTTTAAGTTTTTTTAGGTGTCTTGTCTGCTTTGCTTGCTATTGTCTCTTTCTAAAAGCATTCCTCCTCATATGTGTTCATTGAGTTGAATGTCCATTCATTGTCTATAATGTTCCACAGATAAGAACAAGCCTCAGGGCGGTGGTGAGGGGTCGGCAGATATGCAGAAGCAGACGCAGGATACCAACGTGTCGGCTATGGCCACTTCCATCACTAAACTACAACAGGAGAAAGAGCAACTGCAGGGGGAGAAGGAGGAGCTGCTGGCCAAAATGGCTGCCATGATGGTGACTAAAGGTAGACCAACCGCTCTATACTGTATGCGGGTTTTCTTTTAGTCACACAATTCTCAACATTTAGTACAGCAGTCTTCAGTTAAGGCGAGACATGGCAGGCAAAAACACCAATACCACATCTCCCGTCA
>CM049396.1:247500-250000 GCA_026929865.2 Hyperoplus lanceolatus
ACACACTGAGAGAGGGACACACACACATAGCACACTGAGAGAGGGACACACACACACACACATTGAGAGAGGGACACACACACACACACACATAGCACACTATAGAAAATGCCTACTCAAAAATAAGTTAAAAAAAGAAGCAATGCAAGGTGTATTTCAGTTGTTACTAGTATAACAATAAATACTATAATCATAATAAATAAAAATAATTAACACACACACACACACGCACACACTCACACACACACTCACCCCCCCCCCCCACACACACACACACACACACACACACACACACACACACCTTGAAGTATCTGAGAAATCATTTGGGCTTTATTTGAACTAAGTTGTTCAGTCTAGACTTTCAGTGAATCAATTATTCATAAAATTATTTTTAGTCGGCTGCAGAGAACTCTCTTGCTCTCTCTTTCTTCCGGGCAAAACTGAAATATATATAATCAGGCAAGGCAAGGCAAGGCAAGTTTATTTCTATAGCAGAATTCAGACACAAGGCCGTTCAAAGTGCTTTACAGGGGCAAGATTAGAATACATGAAACACATTAGAAAAGCGAATGAATAAAACATTCAAATTAAATAAATATTACAGGTTAAAATGGAAACAGAAAAGTCTTCAGACTCGATTTAAAGGAGCTGAGAGTTGCAGCAGACCTCAAGTTTTCTGGGAGGTTGTTCCAGAGATTTGGTGCATAAAAACTAAAAGCTGCTTCTCCTATGTTAGGCCCGAACTCTGGGGACTGTAAGTAGACGTCTGTCTGTCTGTCTGTCTGTCTGTCTGTCTGTCTGTCTGTATAGATCTGCTCTATGCTTGCAGAGCTCCTGAAGCCCCTCCCTCACCTCGTTAACTGCCACCTGTGCTGCCTATTCAAGCCTGGAGGCTTAATTGACTGTCTCTCTCCAGCCAGGGCCAGCAGCATGGCCCCCATTCACCTATTTTTTAAACCTTTGTTACAATAAACACAGTTATATTACACCTTTAACTTGCTTTGTGTACTTTATGTTGCTTCCCCGAGCCAGGTTGTAACATATTGGGGGCTCGCCAGGATCAATCTGGAGTTTTGTGTTGAGTTAATTTGTTTCTCTTTGTCCCCTAGACAAACTTTGTATGCTTTGGTGGTGTTTGGCAGTGTGGCTGTGAGCAGCTCTTCTCATGGTGAGGTTGGTGAGTATTGAATCTGAGTGCTTTTGATTTAAAGTTGTGAGTGGTCTCCCTGGTTAGTTAGGGAGTGTGCCAGCTGGGCAGAGCAATCTGTCCTTCCATCAGTGCACTATTTGTTATTTTGCCTTTTTTATTTTCGAGGAATCCTGGGTGGGGGCATGGAGCTTCAGAGCTGGGTTGTTTGCTGGCTGGTAAGTCTAGAGCTTCGAGCCCGGTACGCCTCAAGAAGACAGTTAGGTTTAGTTTAAAGGTAGGCAGGTACCAGGGGGGTTTGCTTTGATGATCTTTTGCACTCGGAGGCTTGCTCACTGTGCCCATCAGTGATTTGATTTGTAATGTTAGCTGAGTTAGTGATTGCTTTATGGGGACAGTTGTGGTAACGTGTCCTGGATCCTAACTTTGTTTTTTTTTCTGCAGCTTGTGGATGTGTCAAGTGGTAGTGTGTAACTTGACTTTGTAGGCTAGTTCTCCTGAGGTTGTGTTGCCTTAGTTTGGATTACCAGCAGGTTCTATTTTGGTAATAGTTTCTGTATGGGTAATATTTTGTGCTACTTAGTAGTTGATGGGAGTTCTAGGCCTATTTCTGTGATCTTGGTTTAAAAAAAACATTTAGTAGAGATGATTGTGACTAGCTGTTGTATTGGATAAGGTGCATACTGGTTAAGTTGAAACCTTGTGTAAAAACATTGGGGTATTCTGTTTGTTGGTTTGTTTTTTTTGGCTAGTACAGTTATCTACTATGGCAGCACCCACAGTTCGTCCTGTGTCTTCCGGTCTCCAGTGGGGGACGGCCTGTGTCTTCGGTCTCCAGTGGGGGACGTCCTGTGTCTTCCGTCTCCAGTGGGGGACGTCCTGTGTCTTCGGTCTCCAGTGGGGGACGTCCTGTCTTCGGTCTCCAGTGGGGGACGTCCTGTGTCTTCGGTCTCCAGTGGGGGACGTCCTGTCTTCGGTCTCCAGTGGGGGACGTCCTGTGTCTTCGGTCTCCAGTGGGGGACGTCCTGTCTTCGGTCTCCAGTGGGGGACGTCCTGTGTCTTCGGTCTCCAGTGGGGGACGTCCTGTCTTCGGTCTCCAGTGGGGGACGTCCTGTGTCTTCGGTCTCCAGTGGGGGACGTCCTGTGTCTTCGGTCTCCAGTGGGGAGCATCTCTGCAGTCGAGTGGTATCCTTTTTAATGATTGTGTGCTGCTTGGACTTTGTGTGGCTTGGCGGTTGCCAGAGCAACTGTTTTAAGGGGGGGGGGGGTTATGTGTAGATCTGCTCTATGCTTGCAGGGCTCCTGAAGCCCCTCCCTCACCTCGTTGACTGCCACCTGTGCTGCCTATTTAAG
>CM049396.1:255000-257500 GCA_026929865.2 Hyperoplus lanceolatus
TTAAAGATGGAAGAGAGAGTGTGTGTGTGTGTGTGTTTGTGTGTGTGTGTGTGTCTGTGTCTGTGTGTGTGTGTGTTTTTGTGTGTGTGTATGTGTGTGTGTGTGTGTGTGTGTGTGTGTGTGTGTGTGTGTGTGTGTGTGTGTGTGTGTGTGTGTGTGTGTGTGTGTGTGTGTGTGTGTGTGTGTGTGTGTGTGTGTGTGTGTGTGTGTGTGTGTGTGTGTGTGTGTGTGTGTGTGTGTGTGTGTGTGTGTGTGTGTGTGTGTGTGTGTGTGTGTGTGTGTGTGTGTGTGTGTGTGTGTGTGTGTGTGTGTGTGTCTGTGTCTGTGTCTGTGTGTGTGTGTGTGTGTGTGTGTGTGTGTGTGTGTGTGTGTGTGATTGATGAAATATGACTAATATGAAACAGGGGAATCTCTCTCTCTCTTTCTCTCCCCTCTCCTCCATACTACAGCTGATCATAAACATTATCTAGTTAGCATGCAGTATGCTACAACTGGGACATACTTTAACTTATTTATTTCATCCTAACATGGCTCCTTGATCTTGCCTCTTGCTTTTATATCCGTCTCATCGCTGGTTGTTTTCACTGAGACCGCTCTGGTTAAGGTCCTCAATGACATCCATTTAAACACAGACAGTGGCAAAAGTTCTGTCTTAGTTTTACTGGATCTCAGTGCCGCTTTTGACACAGTTGACCACAGCATATTGCTAGATCGACTAGCAAACTGGGTTGGACTCTCTGGAACTGTACTAAGATGGTTTGAATCCTACTTAAAGGACAGAGACTACTATGTGTCAATAGGCAATTTCACATCTGAGCGGACACATATTGAATGCGGAGTCCCCCAAGGTTCCATTCTTGGCCCTCTTCTGTTTAACATCTACATGCTACCGCTAGCTCAGATTATGAATAAGAACAAATTATGCTACCATAATTATGCAGACGACACACACATTTACATAACCATATCACCAGGAGACTACAGTCCGATACAGGCACTGAGTAAGTGCATTGAACAAATCAATGATTGGATGTGCCAAAATTTCCTTCAATTAAACAACGACAAAACTGAAGTAATTGTCTTTGGTGCCAAAGATGAGCAATTGAAAGTCAGCGCACATCTTACATCTGTTATGCTAGAAACCACACACCAAGCCAGAAATCTTGGTGTTGTCATAGACTCCGACTTGAATTTCAAGAAACACATAAAATCAATGAATAAGTCAGCATGCTACCACCTTAAAAACATATCAAGAATTAAAGGACTTATGTCTCAGCAAGATTTAGAAAAACTTGTCCATGCATTTATCTTTAGTAGACTTGACTACTGTAACAGTGTCCTTGCAGGCCTTCCAAAAAAATCTATCAGACAGCTTCAGCTAATTCAGAACTCTGCTGCTCGAGTCCTCACTAGGACCAAAAAAGTAGATCACATTACCCCAGTTCTGAGGTCTTTACACTGGCTTCCTGTCACTCAAAGAATTGATTTCAAAATACTGATGTTGGTTTATAAAGCACTAAATGGTTTAGCGCTAAAATACATTACTGATCTGCTGATACGTTATGAACCGTCCAGAGCCCTTAGGTCGTGTGGGACAGGTTTACTTACAGTCCCAAGAGTTAGGACTAAACGAGGAGAAGTAGCTTTTAGTTTTTATGCACCAAATCTCTGGAACAAACTCCCAGAAAACTTGAGGTCTGCTGCAACTCTCAGTTCTTTTAAATCGAGTCTGAAGACTTTTCTGTTTCCATTTTAACCTGTACTTTTTATTTTATTTAAATGTTTTACTTCTTTTCATTTGCTTTTAAATGTCTTCTAATGTGTTTTATGTATTTTAATCTTGCCCCTGTAAAGCACTTTGAGTGGCCTTGTGTTTGAATTGTGCTATAGAAATAAACTTGCCTTGCCTTGCCCCCTTTGGACAAAAGCGGTAGTGTTTTTACTACGCCAGCTGTTGTTCCTGGGTGAGCGTATACCCATGACAAAGGCATTAAGAAAAACTATATAAAAATAGCATTCTTTGCACTGATGGTCTCGTTTGCTGTTACATGTAATTTATGATCATCAGAGGAAAAATGAGACTGTTTCAGAGATATTTAAAAGTTCCTCGTAGAGACTTTAGTAACATGATCTAATACACAAACACAGACACACACACAGACACACACACACACACACACACACACACACACACACACACACACACACACACACACACACACACACACACACACACACACACACACACACACACACACACACACACACACACACACACACACACACACACACACACACACACACACACACACACACACACACACTTTTCCAAGGCACATATTACTCTGTGTGTGTGTGTGTGTGTGTGTGTCCACTTCAATCAACCCTCCGTAGAAGCTCATAAGATATTAAAAATGGTTTCTCATTTGCATTTTATTGCCTAATGTTGCTAGATTATGTGTTTGTGTGTGTGTGTGTGTGTGTGTGTGTGTGTGTGTGT
>CM049396.1:262500-267500 GCA_026929865.2 Hyperoplus lanceolatus
CCTGCCCTAAAACCAGATTGGAATGGGCTCAAAATGGAAGCACTAGTTAGAAATGTTTTTAACTGATTATTAATAAGTGATTCTAGAATTTTTGCCAGGCATGGGAGTTTGGAAATTGGCCTGTAGTTATTAAGATTATTTTTGTCACCACCTTTATGTAAAGGAATTACGTGAGCTTTTTTCCAAATTTTAGGAACTATTCCAGAGGAGATGGAAAGATTAAAAATATGAGTTATTTGTTTTGATATTATATGTGTCGAAAGCTTGATTGAAAACGGGTCCAAATTGTCCTCTCCCATGTACTTCTTGGGGTTGATGGCGAGGAGCGCATCTACAACAACACTTGTGGGAAGAAGATCAAGGCTGAAAATAGGAGTTTGAGAGACAGGCGGTACGTTACTACTGGTTGTAGAAGGTGTACAACCTCCATTTTGAAAGAGTTGACCAGCAGCTACAAAATGTTTATTAAAAGCTAAGCCAATCTCTTTTTGATCATTGAGAGTGTGACCATTTAATTTGATCTGAGTGGGAACTGTGCTAGAATTGTTTTTATTATAGTTCACAGCTTTCCAAAATAGTGCAGGGTTAGAGTAGCAGTCGGAGATTAATTCAAGGTAATATTCGGATTTGGCTTTCCTGACCATGGCTGTACACTTATTCCTAAATTGTCTAAAAATAGTCCAATTGGTATTATCTCCAGAGCGTCTAGCTAGAGACCATGCTTTATTTCTTTCAGAAAATAAATCAGACAGTTCACTTGTAAACCAGGGGTTTGATCTATTTTTTACTCTATGCTTTTTAAGGGGCGCATGTTTGTTTATAATTGAGGTGAAACTATTGATGAAATAGTCTAAGGCTAACTCAACATCCGAAATTTCCGTAGTGAGTTGAATGTCACTATGACGGAGATCACTTAAAAAGGCTTGCTCATTAAACCCTTTAAAATTACGCTTAATTATGATTTTAGGTTGAGATCTTTTTAAATGAATACTTCTGATACAGGCCACTGGGCAGTGATCACTAATCCCGAGCTCAAAAACACCAGCTGAGACTATTTTATTTATTTTATTTGATAGGATTAAATCGATTAAAGTTGATTTTGCTGGGTTTTTTAGATTGGGTCTTGTGGACTCAGTTATTAATTGTGTAAGATTAACGTTGCTACAGATTTCTTTGAAAGGTTCAGAGGCACCAGAAAGCCAATCAACGTTAAAATCACCCATCACAATTACCTCTCTATTTACATAGCTGGAGAGCATATGTGCTAGATCGTTTAAGGAGCTAGTTACAGCAGAAGGGGGCCTATACACACCAATTACAACAAAACAATCATTTGATGATAAAGATAATTCTAGCGCGATAAATTCAAAACAATTTGGAACAGAGACAGCATGTAAAAGTGTTACAGAATAACAGGATTTAACATAGACAGCCACTCCCCCACCCCTTGCGTTTCTGTCTATTCTGAATACATTGTATTCATTTATTGCCACAATAGAGTCATCTGTACTCTTCTTTAACCAGGATTCAGTCAGAATCAAGACATCTGGATCTGCCTGGGACACTAAAATCTTTACATGGTCTAATTTATCATGCTGCAATAAACTTCTAATATTTAGATGAAGAAAACCCAAGCCCTTTCTTGATTTAAGAATTTGTGGGGAATTTAGTTTAGAGCAAAGGGGGTCAGTGATGTCTGGGATGAATGAAGGACAATTTGAGGTGTTGTTATGAGTTAAATTGGGGGATATTTCAGCAGGATCCCTGGGGAGATCTTTTTTAATGGGGGATGATTTGGTAGGGTCGTGCTGTGGTAAATATCAGTCCGAATTATGCCAAGATGCGATGTGATGAATGTAGTGATTAGTAAGTTCTTTAATACCTTTGGCATTGGGATGGAGGCCGTCAGATTTGAGTAGTGTGTGTCTAGAGAAAGAGTCAAAGTTGTTAATATAGCCCAGAGAGTTGCCCGAGCACCAGGACTCCAGCCGTTCATGGAAATCCAAAAGACGGCTGTAGCGCTCAGGGCTTTTGGATGACGTGGGAATGGGGCCGGAAAATATACAGAATTTCCCCAGGCTCTCCAGGGTGAGGGCCAGACTCTGAAGATTGTCAAATAGTTGGTATGACCGTTTATTCATTACGTCATTAGTTCCAACATGCAGGATGACTGTGTGGGCAGTAGGGTGGAGGGCAACGAGGGCAGGTGTTAGCTCCATAATGTCAGATGATTTTCCTCCAGAGAGGCAGTAGGTGAAAGCACCAGGGAGACAAAGAAATCTGACAATAGAGTCACCGATGATGAGGATCTCAGGTTGGCGATTCAAGCAGCTCCCACAGTAGAGAGACAGCTTCGATGAGAGGGGAGGAGGTGAGGGCAGGGCACAGCCGCGAGAGAGAGCCTCACCTGTACAGCGGATGTCAACATCGGGGGCACCACTTCGAGGAGGCACGGAGGGGTGCACACAGGGAAACACACTTCCGGCTGGAGCTGGTAAACGGCGGCGATCTTGACATCCAAACTGGGAAGTGGAACCCCGACGTCCACGTGCCACCCTGGAGCAGGTCTGGACCGGCGAAGCAGATGGAGAGCCGGCAACACGAGCCGCAGGTTCAGCAGCTCCACATAGCACCTCCAGCGGAGCAAATGGATTGCGCGTCAACACAGGAGGAGGAGATGGAGAGGAGAGCAGAGGAGGAGGAAGAGGATGAGAAGATCGTGTAGAAGATCGTCTGCCCTTCTTCACAACAGACGTCCATGCAGCGTCGGGAGGCTGGGCAGCAGAAGCAGTAGAAACGCCGCTAACCGGTGCCTGAGAACTTGAAAGAGGAGCTTTTTCAAGCACAGCTAATTTGGAGACCAGGAAGGACTGCCGCTGGAGGAGATCGTGAATGAGACTCTCCACTGACTTGAGCTCAGATCTCAGGAGGAGAAGCTCCGGATCTATCTGGGTGAGTGCCGATGACATGATGCGGTGAAAAAAAAAAAAAGACAGAACACTATAGAGCTAACGCTAGCTAGCGGAGTATTAGCTAGCTTTAGCCGTTTTAGCTAATTTCGGTAGTTTCTTTAAACGACCATAACTCATCACAGGAATGGGGTAGAGACTTACTTTTTTTTTTGAAATGTTCAGAATCTTATGCTCTATGAGATGTATATGTCCATGTTGTTACGACCGGAAGTTGAAAAGATCGCGAAAAAGATCGCGAAAATCATCTAACAAGCAGTGGGCTGTGGCTGCCATGTTCTGCATAATATTCATAAGAGGACTTGACACCATTGGACTGGCAACAGCAGCTGTTGTGTCACTCTCTCTCTCTCCCTCTCTCTCCCTCTCTTTCTCTCTCTCTCCCTCTCTCTCTCTCCCTCTCTCTTTCTCTCTCTTTCTCTCTCTCTCTCTCTCTCTCTCTTAGGTTCATACAGAGGGGAAGAGGACACACACACACACACACAGTACACACACACACACACACACACACACAAGGAGGAAACAGTTTGATTGACAGCAGCAGGTTTGTCTGTCTGTCTGTCTGTCTGTCTCTCCCTCTGTATGTCTGTCTGTCTGTCTGTCTGTCTGTCTCTCTATCTGTCTCTCTGTCTCTCTCTCTTTGTGTATGTGTGTGTGTGTGTGTGTGTGTCTGTCTCTCTCTCTCTCTCTCTCTCTCTCTCTCTCTCTCTCTCTCTCTCTCTCTCTTTCTGCATTCTTCATTACCCCTTTCACACCAAATAGAACCATGAGTCAGTTCCAGGCTGGTGCTGGGGCCAGTTCTAAACTGGTTCCAGCCTTATCCCAGTTATGAACCGGTTGGTTTCACATCGACCGGAGACAGCCATGGAGCCGGCAAGAGAGCAACGTCATGCCGTCACTGTAAACGTGTGTGTACGTTGCCCGACCCCGCCGCTCTCGTGTCTAACGCTAAAGCTACCGCTAGCTTTAAGCACAACAACAGCGGCGAATACGTCTTATTTTTACACGTGTTGCATCTCGCTTTGCTTTGTTAATGGAATACTTCACCGACACTTATGGAACAGGCGTTCTATCATTATAAAATCACTATTATAATATAATGAATGAGGTTTGTCTTCCCTCAGTCTTCCCTTGGCCCAGCTGTCCTGTTAATCCTAACCCTGCATTTTACCATGTGTGATGTCACACTAGTAAAATATAGGGTTAGACAGTGAGACCATAAAACACTCTTTCTGCCTTTTCTCAGGCTAGGATTGCACATTTATACTACATAGGATCTCAGAGTTCAATACACCTTCATATTTCCCCCAGTGAAGTAGGTCTTTAAATGTGTGTGTGTGTGTGTGTGTGTGGTGTGGTGTGTGTGTGTGTGTGTGTGTGTGTGTGTGTGTGTGTGTGTGTGTGTGTGTGTGTGTGTGGTGTGTGGTGTGTGTGTGTGTGTGTGTGTGCGTGTGTGTGTGTGTGTGCGTGTGTGTGTGTTCCAACTGACCTCCAACACTTTCTCAGTGGGTGAAATTGAGTTGGTTAGGATCTTGAAACGAGAAATTCACTGCAACTTTTTCGCATCCACATACACACAAACACACATAGGGGTGTGTGTGTGTGGTGTGTGTGTGTGTGTGTGGGGGTGTGTGTGTGTGTGTGTGTGTGTGTGTGTGTGTGTGTGTGTGTGTGTGTGTGTGTGTGTGTGTGTGTGTGTGTGTGTTATTGCATACATGCTAAATTCATAAATATCAACAATGTTAAAAAATAAAATTGCAGATATAACCTTCACTATGTATGTTTACTTTTCTTTTAACACACACACACACACACACACACACACACACACACACACACACACACACACACACACACACACACACACACACACACACACACACACACACACACACACACACACACACACACACACACACACACACACACACACACACACACACACACACACACACACACACACACACACGCACACACACACACACACACACACACACACACACACACACACACACACACACACACTCACAC
>CM049396.1:277500-282500 GCA_026929865.2 Hyperoplus lanceolatus
GTAAAGCCCCTATCTCACTGGGCTGGACAGGTTAAAGCCCCTATCTCACTGGGCTGGACAGGTTAAAGCCCCTATCTCACTGGGCTGGACAGGTTAAAGCCCCTATCTCACTGGGCTGGACAGGTTAAAGCCCCTATCTCACTGGGCTGGACAGGTTAAAGCCCCTATCTCACTGGGCTGGACAGGTTAAAGCCCCTATCTCACTGGGCTGGACAGGTTAAAGCCCCTATCTCACTGGGCTGGACAGGTTAAAGCCCCTATCTCACTGGGCTGGACAGGTTAAAGCCCCTATCTCACTGGGCTGGACAGGTTAAAGCCCCTATCTCACTGGGCTGACAGGTTAAAGCCCCTATCTCACTGGGCTGGACAGGTTAAAGCCCCTATCTCACTGGGCTGGACAGGTTAAAGCCCCTATCTCACTGGGCTGGACAGGTTAAAGCCCCTATCTCACTGGGCTGGACAGGTTAAAGCCCCTATCTCACTGGGCTGGACAGGTTAAAGCCCCTATCTCAGTGGGCTGGACAGGTTAAAGCCCCTATCTCACTGGGCTGGACAGGTTAAAGCCCCTATCTCACTGGGCTGGACAGGTTAAAGCCCCTATCTCACTAGGCTGGACAGGTTAAAGCCCCTATCTCACTGGGCTGGACAGGTTAAAGCCCCTATCTCACTGGGCTGGACAGGTTAAAGCCCCTATCTCACTGGGCTGGACAGGTTAAAGCCCCTATCTCACTGGGCTGGACAGGTTAAAGCCCCTATCTCACTGGGCTGCGACTGTTTGGAGTTGGAGACTGCATTCAGAGGGAGTCTCTAAACTGTCTCCAAACGTTCGCGGAGGTCTCAATTTCCTCGCATGAGTCGCAGAGCCGCGCAGTCCTGTCGCTTGAATTTTGAACATGTGCAAAAAAAAGTGTGCGACAAATCTAGTCTCAAAATAGTCGTCGCTTGTGTCTCAAACGCGTCGCAAACCCTTCTCAATTTAGTCTCTGCGAGTCAGAAAGTGCGAGAAGTGTGAGACAACTTTGCGAGGGTTTGGCGAGTGTTTGGCGACATATGAAAAATATGAAACTAAATTGCGACTGCTTTGAGACAAAAATGAGGCTGACATTCCGTTCGTGCGACAGTCGCCAGACATTCGTGAGACATAAATGCGACCTCCCGGCAAGGACATTCGCAAACGTGTCGTAAGTAGCAACTCAGTGAGACTGCAAGTGAAAATTGGCATATTTTGTAGCAATTTTGTGTCTCCAACTTGTCGCAAACAGTCGCAGCCCAGTGAGATAGGGGCTTAAGCTATATGTGTGTATTTGTTTTATTCTGTTAGGCGAAGTTAAAGACTAGAGACTATAAAAAAAAAAAGAAACATATGTTATGAAAATGTGTTGTGAGCACCCATGTACCCCCCACGTACCCCCCACGTACCCCCCATGTACCCCCCATGTACCCCCCACGTACCCCCCACTTATAATTTGACCCCCACAATGTTTAAACACAACCTTGCCTATGCCCCTGTATGTACGCAGGTTATGTTGTTTTATTTTTGGATTACAAAAAAGGCATGTCTGGGGGCGCCCTTAGCTCAGTTGGTAGGGCGTCCCCCCCCATGGGCCTCGGCCAGCAGCGGACCCGGGTTTGATTCCAGCCCGCGGTCGTTCTCTGCATGTCACTCCCCTCTCTGCCCCATTTCACCTCTGTCTCTTCATACTGTCAAATAAAGCTTAAAAATGCCAAAAAAATATATTATATGAAAAATTAAAAAACACAGTTAACTACAGGTCTGGCCATAGTGTGATTCTCATATCGTAGAGTGGCCCTTTGTGAAAATGAGTTTGACCCCCTGCACTAGTCTTTGAGGTGAAAACTCTAGACAGACAGGGGACAGACAGACAGACACACAGAGACAGACTCACAGACAGACACAGCTGGACTGACACACACACGCAGACAGACAGACAGACAGACAGACACACACACACACACACACACACACACACACACATACACCACACACACACACACACACACAGACACACACA
This sequence comes from Hyperoplus lanceolatus, assembly GCA_026929865.2. Lineage (NCBI taxonomy): Eukaryota > Metazoa > Chordata > Actinopteri > Uranoscopiformes > Ammodytidae > Hyperoplus > Hyperoplus lanceolatus. The sequence continues at coordinate 279,534 of CM049396.1, forward strand.
CACACATACACCACACACACACACACACACACACACACACACACACACACACACACACACACACACACACACACACACACACACACACACACACATACACACACACACACACACACACACACACACACACAGACAGACACCTACTGTATTAATACCGTTTGCTGTTCCTTTTTCCAGGATCCAGAGAAGGAAGTTTCTGATTGGCTGTCCGACCTCACACTGGTAGACCAACACCCAGACCTAGAGGTAAACCTGTGTGTGTGTGTGTGTGTGTGTGTGTGTGTGTGTGTGTGTGTGTGTGTGTGTGTGTGTGTGTGTGTGTGTGTGTGTGTGTGTGTGTGTGTGTGTGTGTGTGTGTGTGTTGCTGTAACAATGTTAATGTTTTTTTGTTTTTATCTTGATAATTGTACAACTTCAATCACATGAAAAGTGTCAAACACACTCTAACCTGTACTCTCTTGCAGGGCCTTCCAGACACTCACTCACTCACTCACTCACTCACTCACTCACTCACTCACTCACACACTCACTCACTCACTCACTCACTCACTCACTCACTCACTCACACACAGACACACACACACACACACACACACTCTAACCTGTTCTCTCTTTACAGGGCCTTCCAGACACACACACACACACACACAGACACACACACACACACACACACACACACACACACACACACACACACACACACACACACACACACTCTAACCTGTTCTCTCTTTACAGGGCCTTCCAGACACACACTCTGTCTCTTCCAGTCTGCAGCAGATGTGGGCTCTGACTGAAGTCATGCAGAGCAACCAAACCACGGCTACTATCGGGAGGTTTGATGTGAGTCAGACAGACAGACAGGCAGACAGACAGACAGGCAGACAGACAGACAGACAGAGAGACAGACAGACAGAGGGAGACGGACAGACAGACAGATAGACATAGACAGACAGACAGACAGACAGACAGACCCTGAAATGTGCAGTTTTGTCTCACAGCAAAATGCCACAGATGCCACAAGCATTGAGGGAGCGTGCAATTGGCATGCTGACAGCAGGAATGTCAACCAGATCTGTTGCTCGTGCATTGAATGTTCATTTCTCCACCATAAGCCGTCTCCAGCAACTTCGCACAGCCATTGAAGAGGAGTGGACCAACATTCCACAGGCCACAATTGACAATCTGATAAACTCTACGCGAAGAAGATGTGTTGCACTGCATGAGGCAAATGGTGGTCACACCAGATACTGACTGGTTCTGAGTCCCCAGACCCCCAATAAAGCAAAAAACTGCACATTTCAGATTGGCCTTTTATTGTGGACAGTCTAAGGCACACCTGTGCACTAATCATGATGTCAGATCAGCATCTTGATGTGGCACACCTGTGAGGTGGGATGGATTATCTCAGCAAAGCAGAAGTGCTCACTATCACACATTTAAACAGATTTGTGAACAATGTTTGAGAGAAATGGTACAATTGTGTATCTGGAATGAATTTTAGATCTTTAAGTCCATCTCATGAAAAATGGGAGCAAAAACAAAAGTGTTGCGTTTATATTTTTGTTGAGTGTATATGTAAGGGTTAATGCCCGACGAGGTGTCCATGTATCATGTATTAATGGACACCGTGGAGGCGAGAACTGTTGCCTTCACAAGTCCATTAACCCCTGATACCTGGACACCTCGAAGGGCATTAACCCGCTTATACCATAGTCACCTACTAATACAAATAATAATTAGGCCACTAACAACTTGTTTCCATAGCAACACCCGAGACCTCGTATAATAGGGACTTTAAGCAGCGGTGTTTTAGGGACGGCTACGGCGCCAGGGAAAGATTCCAACGGGCTCCACTATCACCTAGCAACACTTAGACCGGCTACTTGCTGCAGTTGGTGTAGCGCTCACAACGTCAAAAACCCATTCTGCCGTTGTAAACAGACGGACTGCGGCTCTGACTCGCTCTGACTACAGCGATAGGAGGTGATGACATACACTCTCGAATGCTCAAAATTCTACTCGACCGCCGTAGCCGTCCTCTCAACCGTCGTTGCTTTAAATCCCTACAAACTGGAATACCCATCGTAAACCCATAAGGTTCTTATGTAATGAAAACGTAGTTCAGTACTCCAGTCAATAGGACCAACCAAGGATACGACCTAGCGACGACAGAATTTGGCTTTAACTGTGCGTTCAAATTGTACTGGGAAGTCGGACCAGGGATACGAGCAACGGGAGACTGCGGCAGCTGTTAGCCACAGAGCTACTGTTATGCTAGCAAGATACAAAGTCAGAAAACATTGCGCACGCTGTACAAACAGTAAATGTAATCAGCCAATATGTTTAACAACAGTTCCACCGAGCTAACAATGCATTTCACGGAGAATATGAATGGCAAACATGTGTATTACGGGCTACAGCCAGAAGTTACGTGAGGCAGTGACTGACAGCAGTAGCCTGTGTCCAGATAGACAGTGCAGCCGGGCTTTGGTGGCTAAACACATGTAAACTCAGTTTCAAATTAAAACCTTTTTCAAATTAAACAGGGGTCTCACTCACCTTTTTAACGAGATCACCATTGACGTTTAACCAGAGGACATTAAGTTTAGCCACTTTATTTTACTACTATCGTTACTACAGCTCTTGTGTTACGAGCGCCATCCTGTGGTGGTCAGAGGCTATTGCACGGCAGGATATTTCAGGCTTTATAAATCCCTTATCAACACAGTTTAATCAGTGGCGAGCCGGCGACGCATTAAAGCGGACAGAATGTAAACAGTTCCATCTAGGTGTCCATACATCAGGGGTTAATCCACACCTATGGAATGTTCTCCAGCCAATAAGAATAGAGTATTCACACAGACTATGGTATAATTGAAATATAATAGTATTAGTCATTTAGTAACCGGCAGGTAGAATAGGGGAGACCGGGGCTAGTAGGCACACGTTTTACTCTAGTGTGAA
>CM049396.1:287500-290000 GCA_026929865.2 Hyperoplus lanceolatus
TGGTGTTTGTGTTGGTCTCTCATGTGTGTTGGTTCTCACTGTGTGTTGGTGTATCACTGTGTGTTGGTGTATCACTGTGTGTTGGTCTCTCACTTGTGTTGGTTTCATGTGTGTTGGTCTATCCTTGTGTTGGTGTATCACTGTGTGTTGGTGTATCACTGTGTGTTGGTCTATCCTGTGTGTTGGTCTATCTGTGTGTTGGTCTCTCACTGTGTGTTGGTTCTCACTTGTGTTGGTGTATCACTGTGTGTTGGTCTCTATGTGTTGGTCTCTCATTGTGTTGGTTCTCACTGTGTGTTGGTGTATCTTGTGTTGGTGTATCACTGTGTGTTGGTCTCTATGTGTGTTGGTGTATCCTGTGTGTTGGTCTTCATGTGTGTTGGTCTTCATTGTGTTGGTGTATCACTTGTGTTGGTCTCTCACTTGTGTTGTGTATCATTGTGTTGGTCTCTCACTGTGTGTTGGTCTCTCACTGTGTGTTGGTCTATCACTGTGTGTTGGTGTATCCTGTGTGTTGGTGTATCACTGTGTGTTGGTCTCTCACTGTGTGTTGGTCTCTCACTGTGTGTTGGTCTATCACTGTGTGTTGGTGTATCACTGTGTGTTGGTCTCTCACTGTGTGTTGGTCTCTCACTGTGTGTTGGTGTATCACTGTGTGTTGGTGTATCACTGTGTGTTGGTCTCTCACTGTGTGTTGGTCTCTCACTGTGTGTTGGTCTATCACTGTGTGTTGGTGTATCACTGTGTGTTGGTCTCTCACTGTGTGTTGGTCTCTCACTGTGTGTTGGTGTATCACTGTGTGTTGGTCTCTCACTGTGTGTTGGTGTATCACTGTGTGTTGGTCTCTCACTGTGTGTTGGTCTCTCACTGTGTGTTGGTCTCTCACTGTGTGTTGGTCTCTCACTGTGTGTTGGTGTATCACTGTGTGTTGGTCTCTCACTGTGTGTTGGTCTATCACTGTGTGTTGGTGTATCACTGTGTGTTGGTCTCTCACTGTGTGTTGGTCTCTCACTGTGTGTTGGTGTATCACTGTGTGTTGGTCTCTCACTGTGTGCTGGTGTATCACTGTGTGTTGGTCTATCACTGTGTGTTGGTCTCTCACTGTGTGTTGGTCTCTCACTGTGTGTTGGTGTATCACTGTGTGTTGGTATCTCACTGTGTGTTGGTCTCTCACTGTGTGTTGGTGTATCACTGTGTGTTGGTCTCTCACTGTGTGTTGGTCTCTCACTGTGTGTTGGTCTCTCACTGTGTGTTGGTGTATCACTGTGTGTTGGTCTCTCACTGTGTGTTGGTCTATCACTGTGTGTTGGTGTATCACTGTGTGTTGGTCTCTCACTGTGTGTTGGTCTCTCACTGTGTGTTGGTGTATCACTGTGTGTTGGTCTCTCACTGTGTGCTGGTGTATCACTGTGTGTTGGTCTATCACTGTGTGTTGGTCTCTCACTGTGTGTTGGTCTCTCACTGTGTGTTGGTGTATCACTGTGTGTTGGTATCTCACTGTGTGTTGGTCTCTCACTGTGTGTTGGTGTATCACTGTGTGTTGGTCTCTCACTGTGTGTTGGTGTATCACTGTGTGTTGGTGTATCACTGTGTGTTGGTGTATCACTGTGTGTTGGTCTATCACTGTGTGTTGGTCTATCACTGTGTGTTGGTCTCTCACTGTGTGTTGGTCTCTCACTGTGTGTTGGTCTCTCACTGTGTGTTGGTGTATCACTGTGTGTTGGTCTATCACTGTGTGTTGGTGTATCACTGTGTGTTGGTGTATCACTGTGTGTTGGTCTCTCACTGTGTGTTGGTCTATCACTGTGTGTTGGTGTATCACTGTGTGTTGGTCTCTCACTGTGTGTTGGTGTATCACTGTGTGTTGGTCTCTCACTGTGTGTTGGTCTCTCACTGTGTGTTGGTGTATCACTGTGTGTTGGTCTCTCACTGTGTGTTGGTGTATCACTGTGTGTTGGTCTATCACTGTGTGTTGGTCTCTCACTGTGTGTTGGTGTATCACTGTGTGTTGGTGTATCACTGTGTGTTGGTCTCTCACTGTGTGTTGGTCTCTCACTGTGTGTTGGTGTATCACTGTGTGTTGGTGTATCACTGTGTGTTGGTCTCTCACTGTGTGTTGGTGTATCACTGTGTGTTGGTCTCTCACTGTGTGTTGGTGTATCACTGTGTGTTGGTCTCTCACTGTGTGTTGGTGTATCACTGTGTGTTGGTCTCTCACTGTGTGTTGGTGTATCACTGTGTGTTGGTCTCTCACTGTGTGTTGGTGTATCACTGTGTGTTGGTCTATCACATAAAATCCCAATGAAATAAATGTACGTGTGTGGTTTTAATGTGACAAAATGTGGAAAGTTCCCAGGGGTATGAATACTTTAGCAAGGCACTGTAACAGCACTGAACCTACATGACACCTCGTTGACTTTTGATTTTCTGCTTAACATTTACCTTTAGTTTTATTTTATTTTATTTTATTAGTTTATTTCAGGGACATTGCACACTAATC
>CM049396.1:300000-380000 GCA_026929865.2 Hyperoplus lanceolatus
AAAATACGGGTTTGTTTATTCTGAAATATAGAAGGCAAAAATAAAGAATGACTGGAGAAAAGTTTCCAAGTTCTCAGAGGATGTTTAATGAAGTGATATCACAGGACAGCTGATGCAGGCACAGCAAAAGTCAAAAAGAAAAGAGAGCCCTCTCTCGACAACAGAGGCATTATATTATCTCTAAACAGGGTGGCAATTTATTGTTGCCATGTGTGTTCTGGGACCATCCTCTTCTTTCCTGACGTCCTCTGCTGAACTTTACTGATTAGGTTAAGCTTCCCAGCCTTGATAGAGTGTCTACAACTTGCTTGGCCAGAAAGGCCTTTGTTTTAGCAGATCCTCTGCCTCAGGAATGTTGCTATCTTATGGGAAAATCAAGTTAGTTTTTATTGCTGTTCTACCTCCTCGTCTCCAAAGCACCAAGAATGAAGTGAGAACATTTATTAAATCACAAATGTGAAGAATATATAAATTGTTTAAATGATTATACAATGGGTAAATGCAAATTAATGAGGGGGGGGGGCATAATATCATTAAAATTAGAGTTATTTTTCCTTACATAAACAAGTTGCTAAAAGTGAATATGGTTAAGGATGGGTGACTCATTCTGCCCATTTAAGGATTATTTCACTAAAAACGGAGAAGGACGAAACCGAGTGTTTACAGAGAATGTCAAAAGCGCCCAGATGAGAGGAAGAGTTTCCCGATAATCTACATAGTTTTTTGTGCTGTGATTCGTGTCAGGTCGCTCTATAGGAGTCATTAATGAGAAATTAAGACCAGAAAAGTAGTATAATAGGAGATCTTTAAATAATTATTCTGATGGGGTCAGATAAACTCTTGGAAATGGGTTTACTCAGATGAACGAGGGTCTACAACAGAATCTTTTTATCCACATTGAGAGGTGGAATTTCACATGAAAACAGGGCTCTGCATTTATTACATGATATGTTCACACCGTCATATGCTGAGAAAAAAAATCCCAGTATATTCTCTCTCTTACATGTTTTGATCTATGACAAACAGATAAAGTATATAATGGTTTGCTGATGCCTTAATAACTCTGATAATAACTGATAGTTTAAACACACTTGTGTTTCTTCAGGTGATCGTTTCTGGTGAAGCTTTTCATACATTTGACACAAGAGTACGGTTTGTGTCCTGTGTGGATTCTCTCATGCACGGAGAGATGAGTCGATGTGTAGAACCGTTTGTCACAGTGTTGACATTGGTACTCTTTGAGTCCAGTGTGGATTCTCTCATGCTCTGAGAGATTAGATGAATGGGAGAACCGTTTGTCACAGTGTTGACATTGGTGTGGTTTGACTCCAGTGTGGATACGCTCATGCACTGAGAGGTGAGACGATAAGGAGAACCGTTTGTCACAGTGTTGACATTGGTGTGGTTTGACTCCAGTGTGGATACGCTCATGATATTTGTATGAGACGTAGGAACTGAAGACTTTCCCACATTCCTGACATGGGTAGATTTTTTCCTTTGTGTGAATGTTTCTGTGTTTATTGTAAGAACCTTGATGGGTGAATCTCTGGCCACAGTCCTCACAGCTGTACGGCTTCTCTCCGGTGTGAATAAGTTGGTGGCATTTGAGGTGTCCTGATTGAGTGAAGGTTTCCCCACATTGGTCACAGCTGTACGGCTTCTCTCCAGTGTGAATACGTTGGTGGCATTTGAGGGATCCTGATTGAGTGAAGGTTGTCCCACATTGGTCACACCTGTACGGCTTCTCTCCGGTGTGGATTCTCTGATGAGTCGTTAAGGCCCACCTCGATATGAACTCTTTCTTACACTGTTGACAGCGGTGAGGTTTAGGTTTCTTTGTTCCTTTTTGTTTCTGTAGCGACAGACAGACAGAAATACAAAGACAGAGTATGAGTGAGGCAGAGATGTGCAGTCAGGGTCGGCAGTAGGGATGGGAATCGTTAGGATTTTACAACTAATGAAAACAAGACAAGGACTTTAATACTCAAATACATTGGAGACACAGGTCACACACATTAGGGAGGGGCCAGTAATCACACAGAAGGCACCAGAGAACAGGGAGCTTGACGAGTTGTAACAATTACCAATAGCTATAGATACAGTTAGGTCCATATATATTTGGACACTGACACAAGTTATTTTAACAGTTTACTAAAAAATCTTCAAGTTAGTTATATAATGAATATGGGCTTAAAGACTTTCAGCTTTAATTTAAGGGTTCACATCTAAATTGGAGGAAGGGTTAAGGAATTACAACTCTTTAATATGCATCCCTCTGTTTTTCAGGGGACCAAAAGTAATTGGACAATTGACTCAAAAGCTGTTTCATGGACAGGTGTGGACTATTCCTTTGTTGTTTCATCATCAAACAAGCAGGTAAAGGGTCTGGAGTTGATTCCAGGAGTGGCATTTGTATTTGGAAGCTGTTGCTGGGAACCTACAACATGCGGTCAAAGGAGCTCTCAATGCAAGTGAAACAGGCCATCGTTAGGCTGAAAAAACTAAGATAGCCATCAGAGAGATAGCAGAAACATTAGGAGTGGCCAAATCAACAGTGTGGTACATTCTGAGGAATAAAAAACTCGAACTGGTGAGCTCAGCAACACAATAAGGCCTGGACGTCCAAGGAAGAACAGTGGTGGATGATCGCAGGATCCTTTCCACATTAAAGCCACTACGGGTAACTTTGTCAGTTGGCGGCCCCTTTGGACAAAAGCGGTAGTATTTTTATGACGCCAGCTGTCGTAAAGCTGTTTTCTAGACCAAATGCAGTAATAAAAAATATATAAAAACGTCTTTCTTTGCACTGATGGTTTCGTTTGCTGTTAAAGGTAATTTATGACTATCAGAGGAAACATGAGGCTGTTTTAAAGATATTTACATGTTACTCGTAGTGGCTTTAAAGAAAAACCCCTTCACCACATCCAGCCAAGTGAAGAGCAGTCTCCAGGAGTTAGGCATGTCATTATCCAAGTCTACCATAAAGAGAAGACTCCAAGGCTGTGTTCAGAAAGCCATACTAACGTCCTACTCGTACTTATTTTGACTTCAATTTGAGTATGTGACGGTTGGGTATGCGAGTTTGGGTATGCAAGAAATTCCCGGATGAGTACTAACTTCCAGGAAGATTTTGGGTATGGATCGATTGGATACTTTTCCTACTCGACCGCCCCACAATGCACTGGGTCAATTCTACCCGCACAGGAAAATGAACAAGTTGCTAGGCAACGACATTGTTTGGGGTCCGCGATCTGACAACTCTATGTGCAGTCATTCATAAACTCTTACAATAGATAAGAGATGAAGATAAATACCTAACAACATTAGAGTTACTAAGTGAAATGAGTGATGCCAGTCTGATAGTGGAGAGAGAATAGAATGCTGCGTTCCACACACCGCGGCTCGTCCAGCTCAACTGACGAACAGCTGAGTGCTGTCTGATGAGCCGGACAGAGAGCGTCGGAGGGATCCTCTGCCTCAAAACATAATTATAAAACAAGAGGTCTAAAACACAGATGATGAACACAGGACTGTAAAAATCTAGTTCAATATCTAACCTGTAGAGGGCGGTTATACGCTAAACAGCGTCTAAACGGCCTGAATCTTATAAGAAGAAGAAGAAATTCTTTATTGCTTGAGTATACTTCACTGAAAACGTTTCGACGCACCTCGCATACACAATCGATCTTTGAGTAGACAGTATGCAGTATATAGATGGTGAGTATGTAGGATGTAGGACGCTAGTATGGCTTTCCGAACACAGCCCAAGAGAGCAGCCTGGGCACTAAAGTGCAAAGTACAAGAATCAAGGAAAAACCAACACAACACAGTCAGTTCCTTTCCCTCCACAGCTTAAGACGGGCCACGCTGGGGATAGAGTCTTGCTGTACGGCAAAACTCGCCCGAGATGTGACCAGAGGGTTTGGGCTCTTAGTACAGGGTTCGTACAGCTTTTTAAGTGTAAAATTCAAGCACTTTTCCAGCACTTTCAAGATAAAATGTGAACCTTTTCATGGAACCCGAAGCTTTAAATAGACTCTATATATACATATACATGACAAATAATCCTCCCTGTTTACCTTCATTTCTATTTGTCTGTTGCTCTTTTGCAGAAATGACAATTTACATGGCAAAGGAACAATCCTCTATGAATGATAAACAAACACAATAACTTTTGGTTAATTCATTCTTTACTTTCAAATTTAGCAAACATGAATTAAACATGTACATTTGATGTACTTCACGTGCAAACAATGCAAAGTTATAACAAATGTGAATTAGCTTGCACATTAGGCAAACATTTAAACAATATGTAATTGAATTCAAGTGCAAATAATGCCAATTTACCAAAAATAGATCAAATACATTCACATTCTGCACTATATCTAAATAGTTCACAACAAAATAAATTCCATGGGCAAAGGAATAAGTGCAATTGGAAATCATTTTCGGTCCAAACACTAATTAAACAGTCTGTTAACAATGAACATACTGTAAAGACACAATAGCACCTTTCTTTACAGTTCTAACACATGTACATTCACTTGCACATTAATCAAACATGTAAATAAATAAATAAATAAAAAAACAGCCTGCTCTGAAGGAATTGTGCAGTATGTGTAAACCACAGCTTCCAACATCGACCGTGTTCTTTCCTGTTTGATCTTTAATGTTTTGTTGTAACAGTCTCAAAAGCTTTAAGTTCACATTGGGCCCATCCATTGAAAGCTGCATGAGGTTGTGGAACCCAATTTCTGAACAAACAGTATCCAGTTTTTCGTACATTTGTACCGCAGTGTGATGACCCATGAGAACCGAAGTTAGACATCTTGTTTTAACATGGTTATCTTGCCAGAATCGCACGTGCACATCAAGCTGGCTTTTCCTCATTTCCCTGTTCAAGCTTTCATCAAAGAGAAGCACATATTGATCTTTCTTGACTTTTTCTTTCATCAGGGACAGGAAATGAGGAGCTATCCCAAACGTGGAAAGATATGCTGCTTTCTTCTCCCCACAAGCAAACTGTTTTGCAACCTCACTGTCAGTAAACATGGTTTTGAAAACCGCTCCAATGTTCTCACATGACTTGTAGGAATAATGGCTGGTTATAATTTTTGTTGTCCAACAAATCTCTGCCATCAGAGCTGGGTTTGTGCTAATGAAAGGTCTCTTGGTGTTTGCTGAGGTGTCCTTTTCACAACTGGCTGTTGCTGTAGTAGCTTGGGTTGCACCGTTTGATGTTGAAGTTGAGCAGGTCACGTCTCCCCTGCTAGATGCAGTATGTGGCTGTTGGAAATAAGCCCCCAGGGAAGGACCGGACCTATGCTTTAAATGGTCTTGATGTTTCCTGCCTGAGAAAAAGGAAAAACAAATCAAATGTTATTGAGAGAAGCAAATTCAAGAGTATGGCCCTCAACAGGCCTTTATCAGTTTAGTTCATATGAGCAAAATGACCATCTATCAGGTTAATAACAACATGACTATATGTATACTACTCATAATCAATAGCTCTAGATGTATGCAATACTATATCTATGCCATACTCATAAATCAATAGCTGTAGGCAATACTTGCTAATTAATAACTTATTTCTCTCACACACACAAGTTGAATTTTGGAGCTCATGTTTATTAATGTGTGCAGTCCTTTCTAAATAAAGAAAAACAAACACACACACACACACACACACACAGAATAACTAAGGGCAAAAACAGCCTTGGCACAGAGTCCCTCTTCTCCCGGCTGAATAATTGTATTTAAAAAAAATTATATGTATACTCTATATATTCAAATAAATTATTGATTTTTTTAAAACTATTTTTAATAGTAGCTCTTGTACCATAAACTCCTAATAGTGCTAAGTTACAGTTTGTGTATGTCGGTGTGTTGCCAAAAAGTGATCCTCTTCCAAAAAGGGATTCCAGTCAATAAAAAATGTATTTTTGCCATAATACGTCCATGATTTCAGTACGTACACGGGACTAAATGGGCTGTGGTCCAATAAAGCATCGGTACACATAACCCGACATAGCGTTAACATGCTGGGACCGTGGACTGAATTCACTTTGCAACGTCTCAGCCAGCAAATACCGTAACTAATGTTACTAGTGTTATCAAATGAAAATGCATCGGGCTGCCTCGGTTATCACCCCGCTAGGTGTAACGTCACGTTAGGATGAAAAAACCCCGAACTAACGTTAGCTCTAAGTACCCCGAGCTAATGTTATCTAGCTAACAACATGACGTTGATGCAATGACTGAATCAGAACTAGCTGACCAGCTAATTGCTAACGGATTTGAGCGTCAATTTAGCAAGCTATTTTTGTATCGACAAGTCAGTAACACACACACACAAACTCGGAATTTAGTGTCACTTACAAAGGAGAACATGAGTGAACAGTCATCTAAAGTGAAATTGTCCGATATGATTGAACGAAAACTTTGTCTCAATTGACTTACCTTTCGCATGACTTGTAAGTGCCGATTCCCCCATTGTATAAATCTGGATATCCTTTTTGCAGACCGAGCAGTATCCTTTCCGGTCATTTGGTCCACGTCGTAGCCAATTTTTGTATTTATCATTTTCAAGCCAGTGTTTATTGAATCGGCAACCTGGCATGGCAGCTTCGGGAGCGATAGGTCCATGTGAGCAGCGACAGCGACTTGGTTAGTTTTGGATAATTGCTGATTGCTGAAGTGATCACCAGGTGAGGCGCGTGCGCACGGAAAGAAAACACGGGGAGCAGACGGCGGAGAAAAAAACATTCGACTTAATTTAAAAAAAATTACAGAATACAATTTTTTTGTAGCCTATTTGTTAAAATACAACACTGGTCAATATAGAGAAAATCAAGCATTTTCCAGCACAGTGTTCAAATTTCAAGCACATTTCAAACCTTGAAAACACTATGGTTAAAATCAAGCATTTTCCCGACTTTCAAGCATCTGTACGAACCCTGTTAGTAAAGAGTGTTCCCGCTCTGAGAAGGCAGTCCAGGGCAACTTTCTCCTACTGTTATCCTAGCTCCTAGCTTAGCGGAGCTAGGATAGTTAGCCGGCTTCCACTCCCAGTCCCAGGCTCAAAACAAGCCCCGCTGGGGATCAATCTTGCAGTTCGGCTGAACTCATCCGAGTTATGGGTCAACAGTGCACTTATCGTCCACAGGCAAAGTACATAGAACGCACATAAATCGGTAAAAAACTACCAAAAGACAGACAAGTAAACGCACAACTCCTGCTGTCGGTCGCTGCGTGCACATGCGCCCTGACAGATAGCAGAGGAATATAATATCACATGAGATGCTTATGACACACACCATTGTCTTTAATATGAAAAGGTTGGGTGGTCCTCTCTTAAAGCAAGACGTGATGCACATTGGGTTTACAAAGCCTAGACCGGGAAGCTTCCTCGTTATTTAACAGAAATGCTGCAAATTTCAGATGGGCTTTATCAGACCCGCTCCACTGACATGCTTATGCTTTATGTCCCACAAGCCCGGTCTGAGCTGGGAAAGACAGCTTTTAGCTTCAGTGCCCCTGACTCCTGGAACAGCTTACAGCAACAAATTAAAACCATGATATCCTTTAACCAATTTAAACATGCTGTCTTGAATCTGCCAAACTCTTGCTTTAACTGTTTTAATTAGGCTATGTTGTACTTACCAATTTAATTATGTTACTAGTCACTCTACATCTCTGTCTGAGATGTTTCCCTTTACCAGCTTGTTGTGTATTTGTATTGTGTTTGTATATTTGTTTCTCGACATCATTATAAACGAGGGTCACCCCTCAATGATATCTCGAGTATAAATAAAGGTTAAATAAAAATAAAAAATAAAAAAATAGAAAAAAACACTTTAACAGGTAAAAACAGAAGAAACATCATAATAACACCATAGTAACATAAAGTGTATAGTCACCGTTTGTGGAGAACTCATGCTTCTTCCTCGGTGGCAGCAGATAGTAACCAGAGACGGTGTTTGTGTGTCGAGCTCACAGACGTTTGGTCAGACCACGGACCTGTAAAGAAAAGGTGACAATGATTAGCTAATGTAAGCTAAACCATCTAGTGCAGGGGTGGCCAACCCGCGGCTCGCGAGCCGCATGCGGCTCTTTGCCCAGCTTCGTGCGGCTCTTCAGTTCATATCAAATTATGTGATTATAATTTTTTTTTTTTTTTTTTTTTTATACTTTTTTTTTTGTGTGGGTTTATGTGTGTGCATGTTCGCAAACGTTTCATGTGGCTCTTACGTTCGTTTTACATGTTGTCTATTATTTCATTTTTTATTTTATTAATGTGTAGGCCCTATGTGTATGCCTGTTCGCAAATGTTTAATTGAGGACGCAACATAACGTTCGCAAACGTTTGGTGCGGACGCAACATAAAACTGCCCGCTCAGCTTGGAGGGAGGTTTTCCGTGAGTAAACTATTTGTGTCAAGTTCGCTCCGAAACAGAGTGGGAGAGTTCATATTTTTTGTTGAACGTTATGCCAAGCCATTCTGCCTTATATGCCAGGTGTCATTTGCGCATTTCAAGGCTTCAAATCTTCGGCGCCACTTCAGCTCTCTCCATGCTAAAAGTAAGTCCCACAAAGCAACATGCATAGTAAGAGAAAAACGCTATTTTAAATTGTTATATTTTTGTTTGTGGACTTGGTTGAACTGAGAGTTTGTGTGTGAGGCAGTGCACACAATGTTCATTGTTGAAAATGACTGCCCTGTCGTCTTTAGTACTGTAGGTGTCCAAAATAAAAAACGCCCCCCCCCCTGAAATCGTACTGGCCACCCCAGTGTCCCTCCCCCCCAGTTCAAATGTTATTTTTTATTTTCATTTTATTTTTTTAATTAAATTTTTTTCCTGCTATGTGTCCTAGTTCAGAGATGATATGTATTTTTTTTTCTTTCTTAACCTTTTTTGATAGGTAGTTGCCAAGTTCATCACACAAACACTCCAATCCACTGATATGAGATCAGTTTGCAATTTTCAATTACTAAATTAATGGTAGGACTGTGGCCACTAGAACTGGTCTCTGGTCAGCAAAGGTCTTGAAAACAGCATAAGTGTGCTTTTGACATGCGTGCCACCCATGCATGTGTATAGGCACGTGTCCCAGCAGATTTTTTAAATCTGAATAAAAAAAATAAAGTTTGTAGTTAGCGAGTGTAACATGTTCTTAGCAAGGGCAGACTTTCATAAATAAAGGTTTATTTTTTTAGCAAGATATTTGGTCAAAAGCTAGTGGTCATCCGTCCCTCTGTGCAGTTGTTAGGCATCTGGCTGCTAGCAAGTTATGTTGTCTTGCTAATTTTACTATTCATCTGAGCTGAAATAAATGACTTTTTCCTTTATTATCTTCGCCAGAATGCATCAGAATGCTTAGATTACATGTTAAAAACACAAAAAAATCTTCAGGGGGGGATGCCCCCAGACCCCCCTTCAAGGGTTTAGTTTTCTGACAAACATTACAATGGATACTAACATGATTTGGGCATTTGGGATTATAAATCATCTTTGAATTGGTTGTACAGCATATCACATGCTATTCATTCAGGGGTGCGATGGCTACCCCACTCTAACTCTGTGGCCCACCTTGACCACCCCCAGTCAAAATTTCCTGGAATCGCCACTGTGTGTACCCGTGTGTACGATGTGGCTCTTTGCAGTAACACAGTAAACAAATTTGGCTCTTTGTCTCTGACTGGTTGGCCACCCCTGATCTAGTGTGCTAGCTCTGTTTGATAGCATGTGCTGCTAGGTAGTGAGCAACGTTCTTAAATCAACCATCAACATCATTGAGTGATCAGCAGTGTTGCAGGGGGAACAAACCTTTAACATTACAGAATCAACTACAGAGGCTACTACCAACAGCAACACTCACTCACTGCAAAGGAGGATTCTCTAGTCCATTGTCCTTGCCTGTGGAAATAAAGATAGCTGGACAAGAGTTCTTCTGCTTCGTTCCTCTCACTGCATTTAAATGCATTCACTATATTACAGAGAAATATGTCTTGTCAAAGAAAAAGAGCACCAAGCCCAACCCAGAGGACTCTGCATAATATTGTGACTGGCCAATCCCAGTTTGTGTATTTTTTGTTGACAACATCATGATTCGCTAAAGTACACGCGAGAGACGCTATAACCCCGCCCTCCCGGCTTTTTCAAACTGGCGGATTTTAAAAATGTCTTCTTACGAGGAAACGAAAATAAAGCGTTCATTTTTACCGTCCTGGAAGACTGCTTTTCCTTGGCTTGCAAATGGCGACCACGGCATGTTTTGCCAAGTTTGCAGACAGTTCCCTGCGAAAGCGGATCGGGGGGGTGTGTTTTGTAAAGGGAATGAGAACTACAGAAAGCAGACCATAGAAGCACACGATAAAAGCAGGAGCCACATAAACTGTCTAATCGCTAAGCGGGTTGCTGACAACCCTTCTTCCGGCTAAATATGTGGTCTAGACGAGCGACGAGTGAAAACAACGGCAGGTTAGAGAAGCTCATAAACACGGTTTACCAGATAGTCAAAACAGAGCTGCCGTTCACTCTGTACGAGCACACGATCGCGCTCATGAAGAAGAACGGGATGGACGTGGGGTCCCATTACAACACTGATGTGGCGTGTCTAAGGTACGTTACATACAAATACTGTTGAGATCCAAAACGCTTTGTTGGCAGTGTGTGGGTTTGTGTGTGTGAGTGAGAGAGAGATATACAGTCAAGTGCGAAAGTTTGTGAACCCCTTGAGCCTTTTGGAATTTTATTTATTTTAACCATTATTAATAATTTTTTTTCAATACCAGTTTTTTTTATATGAAATAACAGATGTTTGTTTATCAATTCAACATTTTTCTTTTCCAGAAATCAATTGTTAAAATAGATAAAACAAATTATTTGACAAATGTTGTATGTGCAAAAGTTTGTGAACCCTAAGCTGCATTGCTTAAATCGAGCAAGGTAAACACAATCAGGTGGGCCAAACTGATTGATGAAATAGACCAATGTAGTGAGAGATCTTTAGGGAAGAAATTGGGCGCCACTAGATAAAACAAAGATAAAACCAGGTAAGTTTAGGCTCACCAAACTGAACCCATACAGGTCAGACATGCTCAAAGGGGAAACAATCTCAGAGGATCTCAGGAATAGAGTTTTGATGTTGCACATTTGTCTGGGGACAGCTATACATTCGTATAAAAAAGTTTGAGCTCCATCGGTCCACCGTGAGGCAAATCATCTACAAATGGAGAGCTTTAAGAGTGACTTAACATCTGCCTAGAAGTGGACTTCCTTCAAAAATATCTTCAAGCACCACAAGAAAAGGGATTTTTCAGGTAAAAGCCAACCCACACATTACATCTGAAGATTTGCAGACCATTTGCCATCACCATTCTTCACTTGGGAGAAGGTTCTGTTGGTGGTAGGCAGAGTTGTGTTTTTTCCCAAACATGGCGGTTTTGGTTATGACCAAACAGATCAATTTTGGACTAATCTGTCCACAGAATAAGACTTCAGGTATCTCCAGGTGCTCTCTGGCAAAGCTGTGACAAGCAGTTTTGTTCTTTTTTGAGAGCAGAGGCTTCTTCAGCAACCATCCCATGAAAGCCATGTTGACTGAGTTTTCTTCTTATTGTGGAACCATGCACATCTGTCCCAGATGTTGCAAGAGAGGTCTGCAAATCACTAGATGTAATGTGTGGGTTGGCTTTTAACTAAAAAAATACTTTTCTTGTGGCGCTTGAAGATATTTTTGAAGGAAGTCCACTTCTAGGCAGATGTTCAGTCACTCTTAAAGCTCTCCATTTGTAGATGATTTGCCTCACGGTGGACTGATGGAGCTCAAACTTTTTTTGAATTAATTTATAGCTGTCCCCAGACAAATGTGCAGCATCACAACTCTATTCCTGAGATCCTCTGAGATTGTTTTCCCTTTTAGCATGTCTGACCTGTATGGGTTCAGTTTGGTGGGCCTAAACTGACCTGGTTTTATCTGTGTTTTATCTAGTGGCGCCCAATTTCTTCCCTAAAGATCTCTCATTACATTGGTCTATTTCATCAATCAATTTGGCCCACCTGATTGTGTTTACCTTGCTCGATTTAAGCAATGCAGCTTAGGGTTCACAAACTTTTGCACATATAACATTTGTCAAATAATTTGTTTTATCTGTTTTAACAATTGATTTCTGGAAAAGAAAAATGTTGAATTGATACACAAACATCTGTTATTTCATATAAAAAATACTGGTATTGAAAAAAATGAATTAATAATGGTTAACATAAATAAAATCCCAAAAGGCTCAAGGGGTTCACAGACTTTCGCACGACACTGTAGAGGGAGGGGGGAGAGGGAAAGAGATTTGTGTTATTTCTATTGAAACAACTGCAAGTAGTATTAGTAATAGCGAGGGTGGTGCCAGTAGGCTACTAGTACCAGCAGAATAGAGCAATTAAATAATGCTTGTTATGGCATTATATTTATTGTCAGTTATTATTAATTTTCTGTACTGCGTTGGTTAGATTGATTTCCAGTGTTGGGCAAGTTACTTCAAAAGCGTAATGCGGTATTTATTACTTATTACTGGCATTTCAAAGTAGTTAGTTACATTACAATATTACTGTCTTTGAATTGTAAGGCATTACACTACTTTTACATTACTTTTGCATTACTTTCACCAAAATAACATGAAATATGGATTTGGTGTTCTCAATAGATCTTCTTGTGTTCAATGCAGCTCATTACACAGCAGGAGGTGACATGGTATGGCATAATGACTGAGCTAGGCTTAAGGCTAACACAAGTAGGCCTATGCTATATAATATAATGGTCACAGTTATGGCTCATGGTGCAATACATTTTATAATAGAAATACTGTATCTTTAGGTATTTATTTAGCCTATATTAATATCAATAGAGCTAGAGCCTACTACTGTAGATTGAAAAAGTAAATTGAGCCTCAAAGATTTGTTTCTTGCGTTCTGGCGACTTAAAAGCACAAACAAGTTGTTCACATCATCATCAACTTTTGCCTTTTTTAGTTGTTCCAAAGAATCTGCCTTATCATCTTGCCATCTAATCTAAATGAAATCTAACCATTATGTTTGTTTATCGTCTCTCTTGCGTGACATTTTATAATAACAATAGTACCTAATATATCGCTTTGCTAATTCAAAGCATCCACTCATTATGTTGGGAGTCGACGTGTGTGTCAGAGGCATGAATCGACAAAGCGATCAACTCTTATTGTGACTTTTTTGCTGCAGCACTTTTAGTGCTGAGGAGAGCTTGCCAACTGCGCTGTCCTTTACGCACCATCATTGCCGCCGTTATGTAAAGATTTCATAATTTGCATCAAAGCAAACCCTTTAGGCGCCCGGTTTTATTTAAAAAAATACTAGACTTTGACACTTAAATTTCAGAAGGCTCTGGATTGAAAGTGGTTTGAGATAGAGACAAAGTGTAAATGAGACAAATATTGAGAATGACCTAAAGTTTATCTGGGGAGTACATTTTCCCATCTAATTAGCATATTATGACGTCATATGGTGGCGGCCAGGCTATTATGTAATTTCCATGAAATACCTGATATTTTGAAAGAGAGTTGAACTTATTTAATCAGATTCACCCCTCCATCCATTTGTAATGATGTCCACTTTGTTGTAAGCCAACAGTTGTAAACTAGAACTAGAACTACACCACAAAACTCATATAAACAGTAGGCGTTTGATTTTTTTTTACCCACCACCATTTTTATTTCCTTTTTTCTTCTATTCTTTATTATTATTATTATTATTATTATTATTATTATTATTATTATTATTATATTAATATATATAATGCTGCGTCGCATGGCTGCACCACTGCTGCGCATGGACGCACCGTGACCGGGGCCGTAGAAAGAGTGAACACTAAACTCCCTACTCGTCAACTTTTTGCTTGCCATATCTCTAAATAACTCCTAAATCCAGCAATACCGCTTCAGCATAAATAGCTTTGTGGCACACTATCTCCGATTTCGCACCTAACAACAGCGCGATTCATTTGCAGCCTGGATGCGGAGGTGTGTCTCCTCTCTGCTCTGACAGCAGGCAGGGACTGCTCCGAGACTGACCGCCTCCGAGTGCTCTTAGACGGGGAGGGGCTCACGGCAGCATCCGCTGCCCGTTGAGCACAGATTGATACGTGCTTTCACGTCAGAGTCTCCAAACACCACAAAAGTTTTCAATAACTTGGGCAGTGAGACGGAAGCCAGTAGGCTAGCACATCTTTGGAATCAATTGTAGCAGCAAATCGAGTTTTCTTCTCCTCTAGCAGTAACATTAGCGTGGGTTTTTTTTCTCCTCTGCGAAACTCGCAGTGGCCAATTTGTATAAAAACAACAAACCAGTCAATTTCGGGTTTAAAATGCATTGTAACGCACGGTTCTGAGCTATGTACCGCGTTACATATTACCATTTTTTTGCTGTAATGCCTTACATTACCGCGTTACAGCAAAACGTAATGCATTACAGTAATGCATTACTTCCTGTAACGCGTTACTCCCAACATTGTTGATTTCTGATCTGTCAATGTAGCTGTGTGTGTGTGTGTGTCAGTCAGTGAGGGAGAGAGAGATAAAGAGGGAGAGTTTGTGTTTATGAGCCTCTGCAGTGTTAGGCAAAGCAATCCTAATAAGCAATAGTTTTTACTGCCAGGGCCTGTGAAAAAAATACAAGGGGCCAGTAAAACTTTTATCCACTGGCCCGCCGGGCCAGTAGGAAAAAAAAGTTATGTTGAACCCTGACCCCATAAATCTTTTGCCAGTTCCTACATTTTCATTTTAGCCTACATGATGAACACAGAAGATACTTTACTGATCAAACAAATGGGGCTTAGTAGTTCACCCTGGACTACACTAATATGATAGATAGATTACCCAAAACACTTTTAAACAGTAAGTTTCAGTCCAGCATATGTCTGCTTGTTATTTTTCATTCTTTAGCTCACACTGTCGGTTATGGTTTACTGACACTGGAGCCTGTTTTAATATCCCCATGTCCACCGCAGGAACAGTGATGCAAACAGACGTTAAGTAAAGGGAAAAGTTTGGACCTGAACATGGACATCTTTGATTTCCACTCACGCACAAAAGATAAAAATAAAAGACAACCCCAGAACATACAGATAAGAACCTTGGCGACACGGTTTCGTGATTACGTAAGAAAGAGCAGGAGCCTTTAGTAAAAGTTCACTCCAGATATGGGCGGTGTAGCTCTGAGACTAAGCTGAGGCTAATACTGTAGGCTACATGTCCTGCTGGGAGTTTGAAAGATAATAACGACCCCTATCTTGTGATAGAAAACGACCTATACAATAGTACCTGTACCAGAGGCGAGTAGACGGTACAATGTAGCGGGAAAGAGCCGTAACGGTAAACAGTTTACGAGGGAGGCGCCGCCATGTTTGTTTCTCTGCAGCTACACTTTTGATAAAGTAAGACAAACTCCGCTCATTTCACTATATTACCTTAAACTAAAACGATCTCTCAACTTTCGTTAACAAACTACAACAATCACGGTGGGGTTTAGAAACATTACCAACCTGATAAATAAAGATGAGACGGCGAAGAGGCTTGCGTTGTCTGCTGAATCATACAGTGTTGTGAGAAAAGACCGCGCATGCGCAGTTCCTAACCAGATTCTTCTCCTTCATGTCAGTGTAGACGCTGAGCGCATTACTACCACCCACTGGTCAAAGTCGGGACACTGCAGGTGAACGGGGTAACATTTTAACTTATAGATATCATGAAACTTTGATAATATTTAACCAATTATGGGTCAATTTGCATCTCGTTAAAAACCAAAGATCTAGCTGTTGGATAGAGCCAGAGTTAAAATCTTTATTTCATTTTTACAACATATTTGTGTCCTACGTTTTAACAGGAAAGATTTGGATACAGCCTTTCTCATCTCATGAATAAAAACATATTATTATTATATTATATAATATTATTTACAAGTTTTTATTATGTCTTAAATGCAATTACTAATGTCTAATCTTCATGTATTGTATGCCCCTGTAAAGCACTTTGAATTACCCTGTGTGAATTGTCCTAAAAAAAATGATTTAATGGTGTTATTCCAGACTGTAACATAATGAAATGTGGAAAAGTGAAGCACAGTGAATGCTTTCCTTGTGCATTGTACAGAAACAGGTTTTACAACACAGTGATTCAGCAGACAGATTGATCTCACAACGCCAATCAAACATCTGCAGTAGCGTAAACAATCATTCTTGTTCAAAAACAGATTACTCATAAAAATGACAGAATTCTCAAAATGTAAAAGAAAATGCAGATACTGTCTCAAAGTATTGACCAAACTTAGACCCAGAAATCAGCTTTACACACGTTTGTGAGCATCACAGTAGAAACATTGAATTCTGAAAAGTACTAACTTCATAAAGCTGCAGTGTCAAGTTAAGGTGTTCTTTGGCCTCATCCACCACTGGCTCAAGACATTTAGGCCCAATCTAGATCCAGCCCCTACACCCTCTCCCTATCCATTATCCTCCGTTTGTGCGTTCACGGGGAGGGCCCGCCATATTGAGTGTCGTCCCAAACCACCGAGCCTCGAGTGTAAGTGGGTTATAAAGCCCTCGATCACAGAGTCTGCATCGATGTTGGCTCAGCCCTACGTTTGACACAGGTGTCCGCCAATCAATTATGTCCGGAATGGAAGAGCCAACCTACAAATGAGAGTTCCATGGAGTTTGTTTGCCGAATTATAAATGAAACGTTCTCTTACCTCGAACAGACATTTGATTGATTATTTTTATGCAAAGCCCTAAATGACGGAACCGGAGGGTAGCCTACAATATCGGAACGAACATGTTGTTTTACACTTACTGGCCCTGATTTATCAAACTTGCGTGGAAACTGGTGCAGATTCTGGCGCAAATACCTCCCTACACCAGGTATCGCGTGGGATTTATCAAACAGTCGTATCTCGCCAATCTCAGCGTACGCCAGACCATTATTGATAAATGCGGCGGCTGAAAACAATCTTATCACGCCCCTATATTTTCTCAGTTTAGAGGCCTCGCCCAGAGGTTTTACGACATGGATATGCACATTACGGCACAGAAGAGGAACTTCTCTGAAGTAGAAATTGACAGCTAACAGCGAAAGTAGAAAAAAAATCTATCTATCTATATGCCTGTCTATCTATCTATCTATCTATCTATCTATCTATCTATCTATCTATCTATCTATCTATATGCCTGTCTATCTATATGCCTGTATATCTATATGCCTGTCTATCTATCTATCTATCTATCTATCTATCTATCTATCTATCTATCTATCTATCTATCTATCTATCTATCTATCTATCTATCTATCTATCTATCTATCTATTTAACGCACACACACACACACAAACACATTTACAAGGCAAATAGATGCAGTTTGAGGGAGGGGACTGCTAACTGCAGTCACTATCAGGAAGTTAGCTAAAAGAACCATCTCGCGAGTAAAGTCAATAAAAAGCTAAAAAAAAGAGTACCCAGTGTGTCCCTCTCTCACACACACACACACACACACACACACACACACACACACACACACACAGTGTATTACTGACCAGACGAACGACAACACAAGAATTCCATGGGGAAATAATTCCGTTTTATTGGGAAAATAAAATAAATAGAAACAGAAAGTCAGGGGGAGGGATCAAATTTGAACTGTGATTAGGAAAGGCTTCAGGCAGTTGGACACTTGTTTTCAAAATTTAAAAACAAATTGACTTGGTTTTCGTCCAACATCTAGATTTTGGGGCTTTGCAGATATGCTTTACGCATCATTAGTAAGATATTGATGATTTTTCATATTTATTTAAACATTTTGGAAAATACTGTAATACAAAAAGTGTTTGTCTTAATGTCAGTAATCGACTGGCAAAGTCTCATAATGATATCTATAAGTTTGGAAAATTCCCCATTAGCCCATCCCCATTCACCCCCATTCACTTAAACAGTGGTTCTGATTTGCTATGACGGCCCACTGTAGCTTTCCAGCAGCTTGTTGACAAGGTTGTCCACCCAGGTTGTGATCGTGGAAGGTCCTAGATGTAATTTTTGGTGAACAACCTTTTACAACGCTCCATGTCCATAAAATCACTTTGCCCCCTGGTTAATAGTAAAGCATCTATCTATTATATCTGTCCTGGGTACATGTCGAGTGTTGTTTTTCTTTAGACATTTTTCTTTTTTTCTGACAGTTTACCACAGGCTTTAAAACACTCACTGTGTGTGTGTTAATATGTGTGTGGAGGTTGTGTGTGTATTAAAGATAAGTGTGTGTGAGTCTGTTTGATATTGTTAGCGTGTGTGTGTGTGTGTGTGAGAGAGAGAGAGAGAGAGAGAGAGAGAGAAAGTGTGTTTTTGTAAGTATGTGGGTGTATGATTTAGTTAGTGTGAATATGTTTATGTGTGTGTGTGTGTGTGTGTGTGTGTGTGTGTGTGTGTGTGTGTGTGTGTGTGTGGTAAAAAAGTTATTCTTAAGGTTTGGAATAAGGAGATAGCCCCCTGCTCTGATACGTGGCTCATGGAGTTCTCTAGGAGGCATTGGTACCGTGCACAATCCCAAATTGACGGCTAAATTCTAGTTGGTTGGACCCCACTCAGTGCATTTCCATGGGAGAGCTAGATAGGATTAAAGCCCCTTTCTCACTGGGCTGCGACTGTTTGCGACAAGTTGGAGACTGCATTCGCAAACGAGTCTCTAAACTGTCTCCAAACGTTCGCGGAGGTCTCAATTTCCCTTGCATGAGTCGCAGAGCCGCGCAGTCCTGTCGCATGAATTTTGAACATGTTCAAAAAAAGTGTGCGACAAATCAGTCTCAAAATAGTCTCAGAGTGGTCGCAGGTGTGTCTTACGCGTCGCAAACCCTTCTCAATTTAGTCTCCGCGAGTCAGAAAGTGCGAGAAGTGTGAGACAACTTTGCGAGGGTTTGGCGACATATGAAACTAAATTGCGACTGCTTTGAGACAAAAATGAGACTGACATTCCGTTCGTGCGACGCTCGCCAGACGTTCGTGAGACATAAATGCGACCTCCCGGCAAGGACATTCGCAAACGTGTCGTAAGTAGCAACTCAGTGAGACTGCAAGTGAAAATTGTCGCAAATTCGCATATTTTGTCGCAATTTTGTGTCTCCAACTTGTCGCAAACAGTCGCAGCCCAGTGAGATAGGGGCTTAAACCATATACTGATTTTGCCACTCGAATGGACCGCGTCACTTGTCTGGATTGGAATTGGACCAAAGACTCCAGACTAAAGACAACACTACTATTTATTACGTCGTCTCCTTCCACTTCCTTGTGAAATCCTCCGCAGGGATTCTCGAGCAGGCGCAGAACGAGAACTCCGATGTGCGATCCTGTATACATGCAGAGAGAATGCCGACAATGAACGAGTTATCTAGGTGTTCTTATCCGACTTCTCTTGTCCGTTAATGGCCGATTTGTGTGCGAAGTAGATCAGATAAAGGTGTTTACATGCATTTTACCTGTGCAACATGCAAGTCCTGTTGAAGTCTTATTGGTTTGTTTACCTGATTATGAGTCTGCAGTGTTACACTTAACATTTACCTTTAGTTTAAACAATGTCCTTAGAAACCTGTAGAGTAGAGTACGCCATGTTGGTTGTTTATTCTATTTTGTCTTTTGTTTGTGTGTTCACTTTTTCAGCTAAATAAAGCATTTGAAAGATGTTATCTAGGTGTTCTTATCCGACTTTGCTTGTCCGTTAATGTGCCGATTTGTGTGCGAAGTAGATTAGATAAAGGTGTTTACGTGCATTTTACCTGTGCAACATGCAAGTCCTGTTGAAGTCTTATTGGTTTGTTTACCTGATTATGATTCTCCATGTACACGTGTTGAGTGTGTGTGCTACGTAACACTTGGTAGGCCCTGTCCCGGTTGGAAGATATTTTAGAATATTGAAATGTCCCGTGGCTGAGTGAGTGAGTTAGTGTGTGTTCTAACCAGGCCCAGCTCTTGATCTTACGTAGCTCCTTAGTGGCCCATGTTGAGAGCGTCTTGAGGGTTTTACAAAGTGTTGCAATATATTCTCTCACCTACATGTTTTGATCTATATGACAAACATAAAAAAGTATATTATTGTTTGCTGATGCCTTAAAAGGTGCTTTAAGCCTGTCAGTAACTGCAGTTAGCAGTCCCCTCCCTCGTCCCTACCTCACCACAGACACACACACACAGACACAGAAGCCCCTTTTACACAGCCAGTGAAAGCCGGGAATATGCCGGCCTTTCGGCCCTCCCCCCAGCTGTGTAAATGCGACAGTTGCGGAACGAGGGAAGAAAAGTGCGAGTGATCGTTCCGGGAATTTTACTACCTCGGGGGGTAGTAAGATTCCCGACACGATCAGTTCCGCCTCTCTGTTTAAATGCTCCAGCTTGTTGTTGCGGAACAGGGGGGCGTTTGATGTTCCATAGCCTACGTTCTAAACATGCGACCATGTTAGCAGTTGAAGGACGTGTGTTTAACATTAACCACGGCGGCCTGATGTCCCGTAAAAATCACCAAATAAAAGGAACGGCGTATAATCTATCTGATCATGAGGTCCGCTGCTCAATCCAAACCCCCGCGCTTCCTTTTGCAGAGTGTATGAGTCTATTTCTGCCCAGGAGAAGTTTTACAATGGGAAAGCTAGGCTAGGCTAGGCTAGGCTAAGTAAGGGATAAAGTATAGCGAACGGGTCACTTGCTAGAAATAAAGACCGACAAGCTGCTATTATTATCCTAAGTCTGAGCGTATATCCACACTTTATTTCTGTCTACAGTAACGTGACTTCACACACTGTGTGTATGTGTATGTGTATGTCTGATTGGCAGATCGCTGCCCTCACAAAGAGACTCGCTCACAACCAACCTGTCACACACACACACACACACACACACACACACACACACACACACACACACACACACACACACACACACACACACACACACACACACACACACACACACACACACACACACACACACACACACACACACAGACAGACACAGAGGTGAAGCGGTCGGATTGATTTAGTCAGTTTGGTTAACAGTCCCAGAGATGTTGGACTCAGCGCGTAGCGAGATCAACTGGCACATCGTGGGGACAGTAACATTGGTTCTGTGTAAATAACACAGAAGCAAGCAAAGCCGGCATATTGGAGTGATGTTGTTCCGTCAATATGCCGCAATCTCTGTGTAAAAGGGGCTAGTGTGTGTTCTAACCAGGCCCAGCTCTTGATCTTACGTAGCTCCTTAGTGGCCCATGTTGAGAGCGTCTTGAGGGTTTTACAAAATGTTGCAATATATTCTCTCACCTACATGTTTTGATCTATATGACAAACATAAAGTATATTATTGTTTGCTGATGCCTTAAAAGGTGCTTTAAGCCTGTCAGTAACTGCAGTTAGCAGTCCCCTCCCTCGTCCCTACCTCACCACATTAATCAGGGTTCGACATAACCAATGGCCCGCTGGCCCGGGGCCAGTAAAATCATATGCAGGGCAAGTTGATTGGCCAATCACTGGCCCGCCCGGGCCAGTAACGGCCAATCACAGATCAGTATCTTTTTGTAGACTACATCATGGTTCATTGATATGCGCGCTGATATTCGTAATGAAACGTGTGTTTATTTAAGACTCATTATAATATAGATAATATATCATATATTTTTTAATGAAAGGCCAGTGGACATACTATGCGTGGGCGTTTTGACAGGCGGAGCAACAAGCGGGCGCACTCTCGCTCCGTTGGCAGAGCTGTAGGCCTACCCTCCGATCCGCTCTGCGAGCGGGACAATACCGAGAGAGCCAACTCAATATTAGGGATGTGAACGACTTATTAAGATCGCGAGTCAACAAATCAATCGACTTACTTTGTCCCCTTTTTTCTTCCCAAAGCAGAGGTTGAGGTGCAGAAAATAAAAGTGCTTTCCTTTAGCTGCCGCCGTAATGTTACAGTATTTGCATCAAAGCGCTAATGGTAATACAAATGAGAGGCTTTATTAAACCGCTGTGAATGCGTCTCCGGTGATTGTAATTGTGTCGGCTGTAGACAGAAACTAATGGGGGAGGCGGCTCACTGTACAGTTCCTATAGTCGCGCAGTTTGTTTGCCGACATGGCTCTGTGTTTTAAGGCTCGAGACATACAATCAGATCGCGGAAGCCTTCCCCATTGCAGCGCGCTCACGACCAGACGTGAACTCGCATACAGTGACATCTCACATTAAAAAAAACGGCATAACCCCCTGATTTTCAGATTTCTATTTTTAAAGTCGACTTGAGCTCCAGTGGAAAACATTCACATCCCTACTGCATATGGAGAAAGTGATAAACACTGCCCACCACACCTCTTATTACAGGTGAACTATTCATTAAACTGCCCAAATTCAAGAATAAAAACACTCATCAAACTACTGGACTTTGAAATACTGGCCCACTCCTTTCAGTTGTAGGCTTCAAATTCAATATGTTTGCCTGGTTTTACATTATGAGTATGAGCAATATCAATATTTCATATCATTAACTAAAAGAAAAATAACCACATCTAAAGGGAACTTCTATACTATATTATAAATATTGACAAAAAAATAACGAAAAAAACGTGTGTGCAGGGCCAGTGAAAATATACAAGGGGCCAGTAAAACTCAGATCCACTGGCCCGACGGGCCAGTAGGAAAAAAAAGTTGTGTTGAACCCTGTTAATGCACTGCGGTCTTCAAGCAGCGAGTTATTTAGCATCATCTCAGATCCATAATAATGAAACCATCAAAACAAACATTGGGAAGGATTTTTACCTGCTCCGCCATTGTAGCGGGTACAGGTGGTTCAGATTAATTCAGCTATTAGAAATTAATCTGATGATTAATAATACTTTAATAGTTTATTAAAGTTCAAAAGGGGCACCACCATTCATTTAAGAATGGAAAAGTAATAGCAAATTGTCTCGTTTAATCAATGATTTATTCTCAAATGTTGATTAGTTTAATGTTTAGTTAAATAAATCAATATTAATAAATCCTAGTCTCAATGATCATTTCCATAAAATAATGTAATCAAATAATTACTATTATAAATTTGGTAATATGATCTTAACACTGAAGGCTACAGAATCTTTCACTTGTTGATTGTTGACGCTCCAATAATATCCACACAAATAAATCACAAACACTTCTGGTTACAATATAAGAACATTTATTTTAACCACAATGAAACTTAAGGTAACATCTGTTTTATATACGCATAAAGCAAATACACTTAATCAAAGAAAACGTCTAGAACATTGTTGTCTGTGCAGCCATGTACCAGAATGTGTGTGTGTGTGTGTGTGTGTGTGTGTGTGTGTGTGTGTGTGTGTGTGTGTGTGTGTGTGTGTGTGTGTGTGTGTGTGTGTGGTGTGTGGGTGAAGCAGGGAAGAGGGAGGGGGGGGGGTCCTCACGTGGCTAGGGGCGAAAGGCCTAAAATGGCGACCGGACTAGTGGTTATCAAGGCCCCAAAATGGCGTCCCTGAGTGGGCTAGGCTAGGCTATTTTACCTCCACCCGAGGGGGGAGGTGTTTTCCACTCAAAAGGGCGTTTACTTCAGAACAAAGGACCTGAAGAAGGAATTTTGAGGCGGGAATTTCGAAAAACCACTAGCTCTTAAAAATGGATCTACCACCGATCTGAACACCAATATCAAATCTGATCAAGACCACAATTAGGGTTACCTAACGTGTGTGGGCGTGCAGGAGAGGAAGAGGAGGAAAGACCACGCTTGAGCGCGGGGGGGGGGGGGGGAGAAGAGTGTGAGGTTTTTCAAACATTCAGCAGAATTAAATCACACTGCTTTCAGCTCACGCTGACGGAGAAGATAATCACACAGCTTGTTTAAAATAGCAAACACCAATTCGAAAATAAACAGTATTGTTCAACACTTTAAAAAGTAATAATAACCAAACATCTGCCCAGGTAATTATAAGCCAAAATCTCACTTGGGGGAAAACTAGTGTCCACTGCTCGTCGTCGTTGAGGCGGGCAGGCCAATCCTTCCCAGGACTGGCGAAAGGGGCCCGCAAGACAGCGAAATCCAGGCTCCGAGCCTTTGGTGGTCTGAGAGCTGGTGAGGTGATCTCTGCGGTCTTCAGATCGCAGGAAAGAGGCGAAGAGGCACAGCTGATTCTGTGCGGGGGATGGCGGTCGGAGACAAACTCGACCGGCTTACGGTCCGCTGTCCAAAAGCTGGTTTCTAGGTAAACCAGCCTGTTTCCTAGTCTCCGTCTGGTCGTTCCAACGGAGTAGTGGCCACTCACTTGTCGTTTTGGGAGATCGCCGCGGCCGCAGGCAATAGCTTTAGCAAACCACGTGGTGGGTGGTCCAGAGGTCGGAAGGCCCCTGATAGATCTGTACAGACTTGTTGTTTCTATATGTGGGTCAGCTAACAGCCGAGCACGAAAAAGATAGAACTGCGCAGCGCTCGTCCTTTTGAAGGTCCCGGTTTTCCACCGGGGTGGAGTTTCCGGCTAGCGTTTGGATACGCCCACCTGAAGAGGTAAAGGTGTACTGCAGTGTTTTGGCCGCACGGTGGCGGCACAGTGCTGTCCATAGGTTTGACCCCTTACACCAGGGGTGTCAAACTCTGGCCCGCGGGCCAAATCTGGCCCGTTTCAATATTTAATCTGGCCCGCGAACCAATTCGGTAATTCCATTAAATTTTTTTTTCCTTTTTCTCATGCGGAGCCTGTGCCATATCCGCACGTCGCACACGCTCCCAACCGTTAGGACACTCGCACAGCTTACCACTAGGAATGTCTGCTGAAAGTTCCACAGCTCAGGATTTTAAGCCATGAATTGATGAACTTGCATTGAAGAAAAGATGTCAGTTTTCTAATGGCTGTAAATAGGCCAATCTATGTGGCTAAATAGCATGCTAATATGATGATTGATTGTGTCAACTATCTAAGGATGAATGCTAACATTATCTGGTTTCTAACTTTTGCCTCAAGTTACAATATAGCTCACTAGCTAACGTTAGATAGCCGCTGATAGCCCACCCCTTTCATTTCCAATGGTGGCTTTGCATTTCATTACCAATGTAAAGTGTCATAAATAGTTAACACTGGTGCTGGGTCATGATTCCTATAAAAAAATAAAATTAAAAAACGTGATGTTTTGAAAGTGCAGAAAGTTTTGAAAAATCCAAAAGAAAACATATTGTGGCTCAATCCAGAATGCCTGAGAGCCTTACTGCATTATAGTCCTTTATAATTGTTTCACCAGGAACCTGAATGTTGTCTTTTCCTTTAGAAAAATAAAGACATTTCCACAATAAATTGATGCAGAAAAGGCACAGAAAACAGAAACATCTACCAGAATACAGGAAATTAAGTGTTTTGACGCACAAACATTTCTGGGGGAGCACCCCCCATACCCCCCACCTATAATTTGTCCCCCAAAATATGTAAACGAAACCTAGCCTATGCCCCGTATGTATGCAGGTTATATACCTAGATATGTTGTTTGATTTTTGGAATAAAAAGAAGGCATGTCAGTAAGCGACATGTCTGGCCCTTCGTGTGATTATCATGTCGTAATTCGGCCCTTTGTGAAAATGAGTTTGACACCCCTGCCCTACACATTCACTCATCTGTCGCTCTGCACGTGCACCGGCAGTGAGACGGGTGCTGGTCTGTAGCGTTCTCTCTTCTGATTGGATATCAGTAAAGGGCTCGCAGAAAAGTTTATTTTTCTGATTAAATGCAGAGCGGGTGACTGAGAGATCGGAGTTATGAAACGCGCACACTATATAAGTGATCACTGTATGAATATAAAGTGATTTAACACTTATATTAACATAAATAAGTGGCATAAAGCACCTTTAATAACTCTGATGATAAAATGCATGTGAAATACAGACGGGTCTGTTGTATCTGTTCCACATAAACAAAGCTGAAATGTATTTGATTTATTCAGTCCAATATTTAATAAAATGCAAAAACAGCTCAAAACTTTAAGCAGGATACGAATCTGGAAATAACATAATATAATGCTAAATTCAAACATTCAAAAATACTTCAACCTGGAAAACAAAGAAACTATATTCATAAACAAGTTGCTAAAAGTGAATATGGTTAAGGATGGGTGACTCATTCTGCCCATTTAAGGATTATTTCACTAAAAACGGAGGACGAAACCGAGTGTTGACAGAGAATGCCAAAAGCACCCAGATGAGAGGAAGAGTTTCCCGATAATCTACATAGTTTTTTCTGCTGTGATTCGTGTCAGGTTGCTCTATAGGAGTCATTAATGAGAAATTAAGACCAGAAAAGTAGTATAATAGGAGATCTTTAAATAATTATTCCTGATGGGGTCAGATAAACTCTTGGAAATGGGTTTACTCAGATGAATGAGGGTCTACAACAGAATCTTCTTATCCACATTGAAAGGTGGAATTTCACATGAAAACAGGGCTCTGCATTTATTACATCATATATTCACACGTCATCTGCTGAGAACAAAATCCTAATATATTCTCTCTCCTACATGTTTTGATCTATGACAAACAGATAAAGTATATAATGGTTTGCTGATGCCTTAATAACTCTGATAATAACTGATAGTTTAAACACACTTGTGCTTCTTCAGGGTGGAGTTGTGGCTGAAGCTTTTCATACATTTGACACAACAGTACGGTTTGTGTCCTGTGTGGATTCTCTCATGCACTGAGAGACGAGAAGATGTGTAGAACCGTTTGTCACAGTGTTGACATTGGTACTCTTTGAGTCCAGTATGGATACGCTCATGATATCGGTATGAGTCGTAGGAACTGAAGACTTGCTTACATTCCAGACATGGGTAGATTTTTTCCTTTGTGTGGATGTTTCTGTGAGTATTGTAATTACTTTGCTGGGTGAATCTCTGGCCACAGTCCTCACAGCTGTACGGCTTCTCTCCAGTGTGAATACGTTGGTGGCGTTTAAGGTTTCCTGATGTAGTGAAGGTTTTGCCACACTGGTCACAGCTGAACAGCTTCTCTCCGGTGTGAATAAGTTGGTGGAGTTTGAGGGATCCTAATCGAGAGAAAGTTGTCCCACACTGGTCACAGCTGTACGACTTCTCTCCAGTGTGAATACGTTGGTGGAGTTTGAGGGTTCCTGATCGAGTGAAGTTTTCCCCACACTGGTCACAGCTGAACGGCTTCTCTCCAGTGTGAATAAGTTGGTGGAGTTTGAGGGATCCTAATCGAGGGAAAGTTGTCCCACACTGGTCACAGCTGTACGACTTCTCTCCAGTGTGAATACTTTGGTGGCGTTTGAGGTTTCCTGATCGAGTGAAGGTTTCCCCACACTGGTCACAGCTGAACGGCTTCTCTCCAGTGTGGATTCTCTCATGTCTCATTAGGTCTGACCTCGATATGAACTCTTTCTTACACTGTTGACAGCGGTGAGGTTTAGGTTTCTTTGTTCCTTTTTGTTTCTGTAGCGACAGACAGACAGAGATACAAACACAGTGTATGAGTGAGGCAGAGATGTGCAGTCAGGATCGGCAGTAGGGATGGGAATTGTTAGGATTTTGCAACTAATGAAAAGAAGACAAGGTCACACACATTAGGGAGGGGCCAGTAATCACACAGAAGGCACCAGAGAACAGGGAGCTTGACGAGTTGTAACAATTGCCAATAGCTATAGATACAGTTAGGTACATATATATTTGGACACTGACACAAGTTGTTATTTTAACAGTTTACTAAAAAATCTTCAAGTTAGTTATATAATGCATATGGGCTTAAAGACTTTCAGCTTTAATTTAAGGGTTCACATCTAAATTGGAGGAAGGGTTAAGGAATTACAGCTCTTTAATATGTATCCCTCTGTTTTTCAGGGGACCAAAAGTAATTGGACAATTGACTCAAAAGCTGTTTCGTGGACAGGTGTGGGCTATTCCTTTGTTGTTTCATCATCAACCAAGCAGGTAAAAGGCCTGTAGTTGATTCCAGGAGTGGCATTTGCATTTGGAAGCTGTTGCTGGGAACCTACAACATGCGGTCAGAGGAGCTCTCAATGCAAGTGAAACAGGCCATCGTTAGGCTGAAAAAACTAAGAAAGCCATCAGAGAGATAGCAGAAACATTAGGAGTGGCCAGATCAACAGTGTGGTACATTCTGAGGAATAAAAAACTCGAACTGGTGAGCTCAGCAACACAATAAGGCCTGGACGTCCAAGGAAGAACAGTGGTGGATGATCGCAGGATCCTTTCCACATTAAAGCCACTACGAGTATCTTTATCAGTTGGCGGCCCCTTTGGACAAAAGCGGTAGTATTTTTTTATGACGACAGCTGACGTAAAGCTGTTTTCTAGTGCGTGCCGGCCGTGAGAGTGTCAAATGTTTAGGACGCAATATAGTGCATGTCCGTGTGTTGATAGTGTGAGGGCACCGGACTCTTTTTGGCTCCGTGAGAGTGGTTAGTGACACTACATCCAACTAATGCCAGTCAGTGCCACACACACCTGATTGCAATGAGTTGATGCAGTGTCATCTCTCACGGAGCTGAAAGATTCTGTGTCCTCATATAAAGCGAGAGACGGCAGTTAGTACGGATCACGATGAGGTAATGTGTTTATGTTGTTGTAAATAATGACTATTTCAGATGAATAATGGTCATCTGATGAGTAAACTTTGTTTTAGTACCGCTCATTCATTTAGGAGTAAACACTGCAGTCTAGTTGCTTGGCAACGCCCTTGTCCCGCCCGTAGCCTATATCACTCTCCCTTTTAGCTTTTCGTCATTGCATTTTCTTTTCTTTTTTGATGGTTCACCCCCGTTATCAGTCATTATGACGACAAACAACTCAAACAAGGCTTCCGCTCCCCTTCCCTCACCTGGGGGATAGGCCTCTCAAATTGCGTTGCTGCTACACTGAAATCTGCGACCAATACGGATATGTGACCATAGAGCCTGCATGCGCAAACCGAAAATCGGACTGGGTGTGCGACCAGACCAAATGCAGTAATAAAAACTATATAAAAACGTCTTTCTTTGCACTGATGGTCTTGTTTGCACAAAGATAATTTATGATTAACAGAGGCTGTTTTAAAGATATTAAAATGTTACTCGTTGTGGCTTTAATGAAAAACCCCTTCACAACATCCAGCCAAGTGAAGAGCAGTCTCCAGGAGGTAGGCATGTCATTATCCAAGTCTACCATAAAGAGAAGACTCCAAGAGAGCAAATACAGAGGGTTCACCACAAGGTGCAAACTGTTCGTAAGACTCAAGAATAGAGGAATTTATTTTGTTCTTTGGACGAACAATTTTTATTTTTGGAAGAAGATTTTCTTTTGTAGATTCAACAGGCATTTCTCAATATTTTTACGGCTTCCTCAACACTTGGATATAAAGAAACACTTTAACAGGCTAAAACCAGAAGAAATAATCAGAATAATGTCATAATAACACCATAGTCACATAAAGTGTATAGTCACCGTTTGTGGAGAACTCATGCTTCTTCCTCGGTGGCAGTAGATAGTAACCAGAGACGATGTTTGTGTGTCAAGCTCACAGACGTTTGGTCAGACCACAGACCTGTAAAGAAAAGGTGACAATGATTAGCTAATGTAAGCTAAACCAACTAGTGTGCTAGCTCTGTTTGATAGCATGTGCTGCTAGGTAGTGAACAACGTTCTTAAATCAACCATCAACATCATTCAGTGATCAGCAGTGTTGCAGGGGGAACAAACCTTTAACATTACAGAATCAACTACAGAGGCTACTACCAACAGCAACACTCACTGCAAAGGAGGATTCTCTAGTCCATTGTCCTTGCCTGTGGAAATAAAGATAGCTGGACAAGAGTTCTTCTGCTTCGTTCCTTTCACTGCATTTAAATGCATTCACTATATTACATAGAAATATGTCTTGTTAAAGAAAAAGAGCACCAAGCCCAACCCAGAGGACCCTGCACAATATTTTATTTTAAATTAATATTTTTATGGAAGATCCATGTGTCTTTCTTCAATAGCTTCTAATTCATCCGACCCCATTCCACTCCTCTCCAAATTATTTGTTCACACAAAATTCCTCAGATTTAGCCTCTTAATTTTCCTCTTACAGTGCACCAGATTCATGCATTTCACTTTAAAAAGGTGAAAAAAAATCTCCCGGGGGGGCATACCCCCGGACCCCGCTAGGAGGTTCTGGTTTCCACTAGCTACTATTTTGAGCCAGTTTGGGTGGAAATACCAAGTGCTCCAACCAGACTGCGTACAGTAGAATACGTCCCGTCTGCATCATTTGACTTTGACCAATAGGACCCCACAAGGGGAATCCTACATATGCTTCCGCGCACTCTGTTTAAGCGCCTTTTTCTGAGAGCTCAACCAGGTTGAACACTCACTCTTAGGTCCGTGCACGTTTAACTGTACGAGACATCTACTCTGCTTTTGAGTGAAATAAATATCACTTTATTAACTAAACATCTTGACTGGAAACTCCGTCCTTCAAGCTATTCCTGTTGCATTATTTTCACAACACCATGCTTAAAGGAAGCAGGATTAAAACACTCAGTCACTACAATCCATGCTTAAAGGAAGCAGGATTAAACCACTGGATTAAGATGTTCAAATGTATTTCAAAAAAGCAAAACAAAAACATACTTTGATAAAGATGTTAAAATGTCTAAAAAAATTGTTTAAGAAGCACAAAGATGTTTAGAATGTTATAGAAATATGTTTAAAATGTGTTTTAAATATCATTTTAAATTTGTTCTCTGAGGGGGGGCTCACTCTCTCACACTTTGAAACCCCCTGCTCTAGTCCATTGTGACAGCCAGTGCTGCTGAATCCACTTTTGTAAATGTTGAGAGAGAAGAGCCCTATCAGCCATTCCCCATAAAGAATTTGAAATAAACAAGTTACTTTTACTTAGCACGTCTGGGGTCACGTATCTTGGGCTTGTTTTTCTGAAGTGCAGTTGTTTATTTGTGCTTTGAGTGAGCTCTAACTAAGTAGTTGGTTTTGATATGTTAACAAGTTAAGGAGGAAGACAATAGGCTCGTCTGAGATGAGCTGCAACACGCCTCAAAACACAAGTAGACGGTTAGTCGGGGGAGGGACCAAAAACAGTGCAATTGAAAAGAAACTGAAAGAGACAACAACAAGAAATACTTCTAGAGTATGGAGCACAACTTAGAACAAGAAACAAGATATAACCCCATGAATCTTTTGCCAGTTCCTACATTTCATTTTAGCCTACATGATGAACACAGAAGATACTTTACTGATCAAACAAATGGGGCTTAGTAGTTCACCTTTGACTACACTAATATGATAGATAGATTACCCAAAACACTTTTAAACAGTAAGTTTCAGTCCAGCATATGTCTGCTTGTTATTTTTCATTC
Source organism: Hyperoplus lanceolatus (assembly GCA_026929865.2). Classification (NCBI taxonomy): domain Eukaryota; kingdom Metazoa; phylum Chordata; class Actinopteri; order Uranoscopiformes; family Ammodytidae; genus Hyperoplus; species Hyperoplus lanceolatus. Next base: position 331,430 of record CM049396.1, read on the forward strand.
TTTAGCTCACACTGTCGGTTATGGTTTACTGACACTGGAGCCTGTTTTAATATCCCCATGTCCACCGCAGGAACAGTGATGCAAACAGACGTTAAGTAAAGGGAAAAGTTTGGACCTGAACATGGACATCTTTGATTTCCACTCACGCTCAAAAGATAAAAATAAAAGACAAACCCAGAACATACAGATAAGAACCTTGGCGACACGGTTTAGTGATTACGTATGAAAGAGCAGCAGCCTTTAGTAAAAGTTCACTCCAGATATGGGCGGTGTAGCTCTGAGACTGCTGTGTGTAAGGCAAGCTGAGGCTAATACTGTAGGCTACATGTCCTGCTGGGAGTTTGAAAGATAATAACGACCCCTATCTTGTGTAGAAAACGACCTATACAACAGTACCTGTACCAGAGGCGAGTAGACGGTACAATGTAGCGGGAAAGAGCCATAACAGTTAACAGTTTACGCGGGAGTCGGCGCCATGTTTGTTTCTCTGCAGCTACACTTTTGTTAAAGTAAGACAAACTCCGCTCATTTCACTATATTACCTTAAACTAAAACGATCTCTCAACATTCGTCAACAAACTAAAACAATCACGGTGAGGTTTAGAAACATTACCAACCTGATAAATAAAGATGAGACGGCGAAGAGGCTTGTGTCGTCTGCTGAATCTTCCAGAGTTGTGAGAAAAGACCGCGCATGCGCAGATCCTAACCAGATTCTTCTTCTCCTTGATATAGACTTCCGTCAGTGTAGACGCTGAGCGCATTACTACCACCCACTGGTCAAAGTCGAGACACTGCAGGTGAATGGGGTATAATGTTATCTTATAGATACCATGAAACTTTGCCAGTTGATTACTGACATTGGAGCTATTCTTTTGGCTATTGTATTTTCCCCAGAATGGTTTAACAAATAGGCCTATGCAAATTGGCAATATCTAACCAATTATGGGTAAATATAGAAAAACCAAAAATTCAGATATTTTAAACAACCTATTAGCATCCAAATATTTTGGAAAAAAGATTTGGGATTTTTCATTCCATAAATGAAAAATAATTACTAGGGCCAAATGGATATTTAATATCAATTTTAACAACACTGAGAGATTCAAATAATAAACAAGTAAAACTGAAGAAAATACTGTTTGAAACTTTCTGCAAAATGTAATAAAATAAATATGCAATTTCACAATGTACGCAATCTCTCGCACCTTTCTTCCCCTGTTCCGCAACCGTCGCATTTATACAGCAGGGCGGAGGGCCGAAATTCCGGCATATTGCCGGCTTTACCTGGCTGTGTAAAAGGGGCTTCTGTCTCTCTCTCCCTCTCTCTCTTCCTCTCTCCCCTCTCCCTCATTCCCTCTCCCTCTCTCTTCCTCCTCCCTCTCTCTCTTTCCCTGCTACAACAAAACACTGAAAACCAGTTTCGAGCTCAAATAGACCTTCACTTTAAAAGGAAAATAGCTTCCTGGGTGAGTTCAGGGTCTGTGGAAATGTGTTTCTTTGTTGAATAAAAATATGTGAAACCTGCAGCCTTATGAAAGAAAAACAAGATTTATAATTCAGTGTTAAGGAGGCAATGCAAGGCAAGGCAAGGCAGGTTTATCTCTATAGCACAAGTCAGACACCAAGCCATTCAAAGTGCTTTACAGGGCCATGAAATACATCAAGATTAGACATTAGATATTGCATTTAAGAGATAGTGAAAACAAAGACAATACATCAAGATTAAAGGTTACACATGAAACATTTAGACAGCGATGTGGAATGGCTGCAATGAAGATGACGTGACTGACAGACAATATAGTTATTTTCTATAAAGCCTATTTAACTGAATTACTCTTATAAAGTTAAAATGAGAAACAGTTTGTCCATCATACACAATCAGCTGAACTGTATTTACATTTATTTTTAAATACATTTATTATTATTATTATTATTATTATTATTATTATTATTATTATTATTATTATTATTATTATTATTATTATTGTTGTTGTTGTTGTTTTTTGTTGTTGTTGTTGTTGGAGTTGTTGTTATTATTATTGTTGTTATTATTGTGGAGTGAGGTGACTTTGATGCAACTTATTACTTGTGCATATATTGTGACATTTGTATATCCTTTTGTCATACGTAAAAGTAGGAAATGTTTAATGAAACAGAATAGAAAGGGGAGGACCATAGGGCCATAGGAAGTGAGTAGGGGGAAGGACCTTATATGGCCATACAGTAGGAAAGAGTGGAGGGAGGGGGCTACTGGGGCTCCCCCGTGCAGCTGTGTCTTTTTCACTCCTCCCTCTCACAAGTCTGATTGGTTTTTCAAGTCACTATATAACAGCAAGTTTTGAGCAGGACAGGGCTTTTTTGGGCCGGTTTTTTGTAGACACAACTCTGTTCCAGCTCTCTCTGTCTCCCACCATGGAGGCAGAAGAAAAAACTTTGTGAGTCCAAAATACTCTGAAAGATTTTGGACTTCGAAGTACTTAGAGGCAAAGTCTTTTAAAAACACATCTTTGAACCTCTTGACACTAAGAATGACTTGATCAAGAATTTTTATAAATAGGAAAACGGACTGAGTTGCAGGAAAATAGACAGATACTTTTGTGGAACTTTTAGCCAATGAGATATGCCTTTCTTTATCTAGGCGCGACAAAGGTATCTGTCTAACCTCTTGTACGACATGAAGTTTTCGTAGCTCTTAAGATGATACTTACAGGCACGCAAGTGTTTGGGTATTGTTTCACGAGCTACAACAAATTTAGAAACGAGAACCAAGTCAAAATAACTCTCTTGGATGAGTTATAGGCATACAACCTCTTTTCTTTTCCTTTCTTGTCCATTTTATGTATTATACCTATACTCTCTTGTATTTTGTAAATAAAATCCCTTAAATGTTGTAAAGCCTCAGTTGTGAATTAGTTTATAACTGGAACAGAAGGACTTTAGGTATAGGGTTTTTTTCTTCAAAGAGATGGTTTCGTCCCTGGGGAGGTAAGTACTCTGATTCCACACAACGGCACATTACTGATTTAAAACACACACAACCTCATACAATTAACCTCTCTGTGAGGAGAGAATAGGTTATAAATACCCTCCCAGATTAAACTAGATGTTTATATTCTGAAAATAGTATATCTGTTCTATTTTATTAGAAGGGTGGTTTACAAACTAAGTTACGTACAACTTACAAACAATACCTTGTGAATTGAAATCTTTATTCTAAAACATAGAGAAGTATTTTGAGAAGCAATATTAGAAAGGGTTAATAGTTTAGAGGAGGTCGGACTCATCCTAGGATGAGGTGGCTCTGATAAAGTAGACACTTTTCAACACAGTGGTATATATTGAATATTATACTTTCGATAAATGTAAAACTCAGGTGGTAAAGAGGGTAAATCCAGCGCTATTAAACAAAGAGGACGGGGTTCGCGTCTCTTGTAGGAACTGTGGTGAGCGGAGAGTCGTCTTTATGAAGGAATAATAGACAATTTAAGCATTGTGCTACAAGTTGGTTAATATGGGTTTGATAGGACATAACTAATAAACCTTTTGATACTAGCTTTTCATTTAGATTAGACCTTTTCAAGTCGAAATCGCAATATGGCGCCCGCGGTGGGGCTCGAGTTAGTTTGTTAGTTTCATATAACTGTGTGTATATATATATACAAGGGATAGAGAAATAACTTTCTTCCGAGCTTAAAATACAAGGACCTGAAACTCCCGTGAGGGAGAGAGTCTTTTTCAACCGGCGAAAACAAGCCGAGGAAATAATTAATGTCTGCCAGAAGGAATAAAAATACGACGTGTCTCCAATTTGCGTTAAATTTCCTTTAATAAAAATATAGGCTAACGCACGAACCAGCACAATTGGAGATTAAGTTTTTTGTTTTTTCTGCTTTACTTAAATCTAGTAACTAATACACTGGACAGGAGGCTATTTGGTCTTCCTCTAAAAACTCGGCCGGCTTTCTTATGTAAAGTAGGAATCGTCTGTTTAAAATGGGGAGATTAAAACTGTTTAGGTAAAATGTTATAGGCTAGGTTCAGTAAAAAAGCGCTTTCTGATTGAGATAAAACTCAAAGTATACAGAAAGGGATTTAGTAGATAGTTCAATTGTTTCTGCGTACTACGTTTAGGTGTTACAAGTACTTGTGGTTATTAGTTTGTAATAATCGAAGCCAGGCGGTAGGATATATTTAAAAGATAAGTATATAATACCTCCCCTTTCTCACTGGAATCGAAAAAGGCGATGTCCAGAACAGGTGAAAGTCCAGTTAATCTGATCAAATTAGTGTACGACTCAGGGATCCAAGAAAGGAATTAAAAGGCTTGTTACCACCATATATAGTAAAGGTGTTTCACTTTTACTCACCGTCATTTGTTTTTTAGTGGCTAGATTGTAGCTTACTTTACAATTAAGGATGAATGCGGTTTAACTCTGTCTGAAGAGGCAAACAGAGAGAGAGGGCCTATACGGCTTCCACAAGAGGAGAGAGAAACCTTTTTAAGAATAGGCATAAATTTCTTATGTTAAATCTTGTGCTATTACAAGGCTTTAAAAATAAAAAATAAAAATTCTTACACGAAACAATAGTAGATTTTAAAGTTTCCGACTATTTTAATGGTACACATAGATTTACATGTTAAACTATTAGGACCAATGCCCGATGAAAACCATTGTGGTATAGTAGCCTAATTTATTTTCTAAATAGGGACTTTTGAGAGGGTAATTCTTCCTTTTCTCCTTCTCCTCCATTTTGAGAGACATGCAGTTAGCACCCAGGGAAATCAAAATGGAGTCTGCACCCCGGGACTCATAAATTGGGGGGGTAGAGGTGACAGACATTTCACCAAGGTTTTCCAAATTGTCAGAAAAAAAAGCAATTCTAGATTACAGTAAGAAAGCTTTGAGAGCTCAAAATCATCTTTCGAAAAATATGGGGTAAAATAGTCTTATATGAGTAAGTTATTGAGTCCATCCGTTGATAAGATGGGGAAATAGGTGCTCGCTGTGTTTTTAACATTTAACAAACTCTTACATTTTGTAAACGGGACAAGCATGGCTCTCACTTTAAATAGTGCGCTCTATGTTACCACAGTAAAGTTAGCGACTGCGTGCAAAACGGGGCATTTCCTTTGCGCCTTCACATTAAAAAGCATGATTAATAGCAAACGTAAGTAGGCTTTTATTTTGAAGCAGATAAAAACAGGAATATAGTTTTTCACATGAAGCGCACTAGATAGACTATAGCAGCATGTCTTCTGTTTTAGTGGATTTAAAAAAGGTAAAAATAGACCAAGCTTTCCATTTACACTAATACTTGCTGCGCTCACACTAAAAACCTCATGAACGTTAGTGGTAGTCTTTCAGGCATTTATTTTCATTAAACATTCGTAGAGGAAGGAAAATGGTTTTTCAGAGCAAAGAGAAGAGACGGCTCTGAAGCTTTAACAGCGAGTCAGTATAGAAACAGTTTGAAATTAGCACAGTAGAACTACTCGCAAAATAGTAACAAACAATCTTTGTCATTTAGCCTACAAAGGTGAAGTAATCTATTTAATATAGGTTTAAGGTTTTATGGTTTGGGTTTTTAATGAGAGAAGTAGATGTTCTAAAAATGCTTGTTAAAGCAGTCAGACAGGATAGTCTATTGGTAACCGAGAAATAGGAATAGAAAGGTCTAAATAGCCTATGGCTAGAGAACTTTGATTTTCCATCCAGAGTAAGAAAATGCACACACCAGAGTGACCATCGAAATGGCCTCGATAAGTTACTCTGGTGCACAAACTTTGTAGAACTTACTGGACACATAAGATGGGGTTCATTTTAAAAGAGAAATTTGTTCTCATTTCCAAAATGCACATACAACACAAGAGTTAAGAGATTCAACACTGTGTTTGGTTGATGAGTTAAAGATACGACTGAGAATACTCCTTTGAGAAATTAAATAAAGTGGAGACACCTTACCTCATTCTTCTTTGATTCAGTGTTGAACTCTTTTTAGCTCAATATACATTACACAATGCCGTGTGGAATATTGTCTGCCCTGGGGACCGATTTATTATCTTTATTTTATTTAGATGTTTAATACATTTGTACATTTGATCTCAGAGTGTGAAGAGAAGAAAACTGTGGGTAGAAAAACCTTTGCAGGTTCCCACCGACTGTGCCTGGGAATTCACACCTTAGAGGAACTAGGGCCTACATGAAAACATATTGTAGCCCTAAAAAGAAGTGGCCAGAGTTTATGGCGTCTATCCTTCCTTCCTACACACTCTGAGCTGACTTTTGAAGACACAGCAGGTGCGTGTGCTCTTTGAGTTCAAAACGTTAACTTTTTATATTTTGCCTTTACTTTCTTAGTCTAGATCGTTCCTTCTTTTTGTTTTTATCTTTTTATTTAATCACAGTCTTCTCTATCGTAGAAGGTTTTTTATCTCAGCTATTTTTTGTTTTTCCAGATGAGCGTGAAAACTGAAATCCAAAATAATATGGCTTCAGCTTAATTTTATGTTTTTTTTAAAGGATTGGACTGGTAACCTTGTTTTTGCGGTTTTGGTTGGAGTTTAGAAAACATATGGGCAGTTTACCGTCTCCGGGCCAAAAACTCATTATGAGGTTGGCCGGAGCACCCGTTAATCTTTATTTTTGCCAGTCCGACTTTTCCCTTTTGTTTAATTCAAGATACGACAGGAGAAAACGTAGGGGGTTATTGTTTAGCACGGGTCAAATTTGAGATGTGTGTCTATTCTAGCTTCCACAACATATATTCTTTCATATTGATGTGAACGACGGGACCAAAAATAAGCGTTTGAATGTTTATTTTACTATATATTTTATTTTTATTTTTTCCTTGCGTCTGAGTTTTGCTCCAAGGTTTTGCCAAAAGTGAGCATTTTAACGTAACATACAGCAGCGCGACCGTTGTCTGACTCTTAATAACCATGGTACTATTAGAAAGCTATGTATCTCAAGAATAATCTTATAGGATCAAAATATGGACCTTTGCTTTTGATTAGTAACAAATAGTGAAAGTGTGAGGAGTGATTTGGTGCAGTGAGCGCAACCTGTTTGACTGGTGCGCGTATGATTTGATTCGCCAGAAGGCATCACGGGACCTGCTCTGGTTGCCGCGGGTAGTTTGAAAATCACAAAATAAAATGGTAAAAAACACCGAAAATACTCCAAAATAACACAAAATAAAGACTGATTTATGTGGATACGGACATTAGATGATTGCCGTTTGAAGGGGAGAAGTGTTAAAAACATGTAAATGGTTCCGATCGATCACGGCGGAGAGACACAGTCTGTTAAGCGCATGAGAGGGAGGGGGAGACAGAGGAGAGAGCGCTGTGGAGCGGCTTAACGGTGCGGCCACAACGACAGTGGCTCATAATGAATGTATCACGTTTTAATTAGTGTGTGGATGAAAATGTTTGTTATGCCATAGCATAGTTTATATGTTAAGCAGCGGTGTTGAGGGGTATAGGTCCTAATTCAATAAATTATTGTAGATAAATTCGGTAAAATTCACGTTTTTATTTTTATTTTATTTATTTTGACGGCCGTTTTCACTGATTAAGTTTTTTCAATACTCCGAGTCTGAATAAAATGTCTCGGCTTCTAAACCACTGGCGTCTACTAGACTTCCCAGTGTCATTCATTGCCCTATTTTGAAAGTTTTACACAAGCATCTGTTTATATATTGTTAGTCTGATATATGATACATTCTCTTCCTGAAAACATGCCAAAGGTGCATTTCTAAAACGTAGGCTTACATAGTATTTTTTGATTTATTAAATACAAGGAAATAGTGTCTGAAATCTGTGGAGTAAAATCTTTAAAGACTAATATGTGGTAAACATAAAATAAAGTTCTAAATCTGGCTTCATCCAACATCTGGATTCTTTGGTTTAAAAGACAGGGAAAAATCCCTATTGACTTGGGGTGATTCGCCTTAATTAAAGATGTGTGCCTTTGGGAGAATAAGTTATTATGTTTGTTTTACCTTAGTGGCTAAAAACATGAGTATGGAGTATCAGCTTTTAGTTTTTATTTCATTACATGTCTGGAACAGATACCCAGAAACCTGAAATCTATTGCAAATCTCAGCTTTTGAAATAAAATCTGAGGGCTTGTCTAAGTGCCTTTTACCTAGATGTTTTTATTTATATTTTGAAATTTTGAATTAGATGAAGAAATAAATGATAAAAGGATTATACCAATGATATTAGTTTCACTGTTACTTTTATTTTCATCTTCATTTTTATTACTACTGAATTGTGAGTGATTTGTTCACGTATCCTTTTCTATTATAGAAAGATTTTAGTTTTGCTACCTGATATTATGTGAGTACCCTATGAATATAGCATACGAGCATAACACCAGTTTCTATCTTTATGTTTATCTTTATTTTATTGATGGATTACTTAAGTTTGATTTGCTACTTTTCTTTTTAGTTTTCGATGGTGAGACATTCTCACTCTCCTTATGGTAGTGCCTCTTCACTAAGCATTAGGCTCTCTATATTCCAATACGAATCAATAGGATTCTTTCTAAAAGTCCTAAATACAACTTTATCAGCAGCCTTAGTTAGTGAATTGCATTTTTCCTCTTACATTGAGTAGTCTATTATATCACAACCATAGACTCTTAGTCTGCAGAAGAAGTTGGGAGACTTCTGGGCCTACTAGACCTCTGACACATAGCCGTGACTTGATAGTTACGTTTCAGGCTGTGACACCTCCAACCTGACCATCTCCTGTTCCATCTGGGTGAACTACACCATGTCTCCTGGAGGGGTAGAATCGTTCGCTTGCTGAGTGCTGTGTTCCATAGCACTCCTAACAGTCGGTTGGGGCCCATCAACTATCCTGCTGTGGCGTCATTCTTGTCATGCAGTGGGCCTTTCTGCATCTGCTTGTCTTCTTGCTCTCACAACAAGCAGACAAGTCTTCTATGCTGTGGGCGAGGGGCAGGTGCACTATTCTAAGATCAGAAGTTCTGGGGACTGTTGGGAAGATGTCCTTTATGCTAAGCTTGGAAAAGATATCAAAGTGTGTAAACATGGGGACAAGGGTTGCCATCGTGCATATTGAGCAGACACTCAAATACTGACTAATCTACATACTCTGTGATTGAAGAAGGGGCTCAAAAGGCCTGAGGATACTCTTTTTTAAAGTTAAGATCGTCGTGGGACTGTGTTTTTAAATTTGTTGGACATTGCAAACTTATGAACTTTTGATTGTACTGTCTGATGAACTCTTCACTCTGAATGGTGTCAGGATATCATGGTTTTCTTACTGGTGTACTCTAATGTGTTTTGCTAAATGTGTCTTCATCTGTACGGTTGTGTCATGGTTGTATTGGCCTAGGTAACTGAGGGGAGTCTTTTAGTATTGTGTATACACTTTGAGGTTGCTTATATTATCTTTTGCTTTTTTATTTGAATAGGTTTTCGGTAATCCGTCACTTACTTATTTTTACTTTTTGATCTGGTGTTGTGTTTATGCTCTCTGAATTGGATTTTACCATTATGAATGTTATAATTATTATATTATTACGTTTATGCTTTTCTTTTTTGTGGTTCCTTTTTCTGGGTGCATGTAATTTATTGTTATTTTTTATAGATCTGTTTGAAAAAAAAAAAAAAAGATTATGAATTTTTTTATGATTTTTTATTTTAATTTTTTATGATGAGGGTATTTGATATCTGGATGATGGTTGATTATTTACAAGTAATAAGTGACATGAGAGGGTGTGGAGTGAGGTGACTTTGATGCAACTTATTACTTGTGCATATATTGTGACATTTGTATATCCTTTTGTCATACGTAAAAGTAGGAAATGTTTAATGAAACAGAATAGAAAGGGGAGGACCATAGGGCCATAGGAAGTGAGTAGGGGGAAGGACCTTATATGGCCATACAGTAGGAAAGAGTGGAGGGAGGGGGCTACTGGGGCTCCCCCGTGCAGCTGTGTCTTTTTCACTCCTCCCTCTCACAAGTCTGATTGGTTTTTCAAGTCACTATATAACAGCAAGTTTTGAGCAGGACAGGGCTTTTTTGGGCCGGTTTTTTGTAGACACTACTCTGTTCCAGCTCTCTCTGTCTCCCACCATGGAGGCAGAAGAAAAACTTTGTGAGTCCAAAATACTCTGAAAGATTTTGGACTTCGAAGTACTTAGAGGCATTTTATGTATTATACCTATACTCTCTTGTATTTTGTAAATAAAATCCCTTAAATGTTGTAAAGCCTCAGTTGTGAATTAGTTTATAACTGGAACAGAAGGACTTTAGGTATAGGGTTTTTTTCTTCAAAGAGATGGTTTCGTCCCTGGGGAGGTAAGTACTCTGATTCCACACAACGGCACATTACTGATTTAAAACACACACAACCTCATACAATTAACCTCTCTGTGAGGAGAGAATAGGTTATAAATACCCTCCCAGATTAAACTAGATGTTTATATTCTGAAAATAGTATATCTGTTCTATTTTATTAGAAGGGTGGTTTACAAACTAAGTTACGTACAACTTACAAACAATACCTTGTGAATTGAAATCTTTATTCTAAAACATAGAGAAGTATTTTGAGAAGCAATATTAGAAAGGGTTAATAGTTTAGAGGAGGTCGGACTCATCCTAGGATGAGGTGGCTCTGATAAAGTAGACACTTTTCAACACAGTGGTATATATTTAATATTATACTTTTGATAAATGTAAAACTCAGGTGGTAAAAGGGGAAAAACCGCAGCTATTATACAAAAAGGAGGGGGGGGTGGGGCCTTTTTGTTGGGGTGGGGGGGGGGGGGGGTGTTTGTTATGTATAATAAATAATTAAACAATTTAGCTATGTTTGTATAATTTGGTTTTTGTTGTGATAAGACATAACTACTAATCCTTCTTATTCTTTCTTTTTATTTAGATTAGACCCTTCAACAGGAAAAGAAATATTATTATCCTTTTTTTCTTTCTTTCTTGAAATTTGAAAACATTAGGTGAAGAGAATGTACTGTAGATAGGTCTGGATGTGAGTGTGTTTCTTATGTAGGCTTAAGCCCATGTTGTGTTAGAGTTTTTATTTGTGTTCACATTATTTGAAGCATAAAGGAAATGGGTGAGCAAGTATTGTAAATGTTCACATGTAGGTGCTTCTTATTCTTGCTTAGCTTGTTTCACTTATTTTTATTTATCCAAAATTAATTCTTTTTATTCATCTTAAATTATAATTATTATTTTTTTTTTTGCCAAGAGCCAAAACTTAATTTAAAATGTGACAATTTCTCAAGCGTGAAATTGTGTCTGAAGAAGAGGATCCGACCGGAGAAGCTTTCAGGCAACAAATCCTAGTTTAAAGGTTTTAGAGAGATGTCTAGTTTAACTGCTACTGGCTTTAGCTTTCAAGTTTTTATGATCAGTTAAATTAACCATATTAAAGTAGCTATGAGGAACTTTTAAATGTTTCTGAAACAGTCTAATTTTTCCTCCGATGATCATAAATGGCATGCAATAGCAAATGAGACCAGCAGTGCAAATAATGCTATTTTTATTGAGTTTTTCTTATTGGCTTTGTCAGCCCAACAGCTGGCGTGGTAAAAACACTATCGCTTTTGTCCAGACACACAAACCGAGACAGAGACAGAGACAGAGACAGAGACAGATAGATAGATAGATAGATAGATAGATAGATAGATAGATAGATAGATAGATAGATAGATAGATAGATAGATAGATAGATAGATAGATAGATAGATAGATAGATAGATAGATAGATAGATAGATAGATAGATAGATAGATAGATAGATAGACAGACAGACAAAGAGAAAGAGATAGATAGATAGACAGACAGACAGACAGAGAGAGGGGGGGATAGATAGATATATATACTATAGGATATAAAAAACAATTGTAATACAAAGAATTATTGTTTTAATGTCAGTAATCAAAAGGCAAAGTTTAATGGTGATATCTATAAGTTAAACATCTGACCCTGTTCACCTGCAGTGTCTCAGCTTATTACTGGAGCATTTCAAAAAGGAAAAATGTCAGTGTCTCTAATCCTCTTCTTAAACTGCTGTCTAGAGGAGAGGACAGACAGACAGACAGACAGCTCTTTGGCGTCGGGTTAATAACTGGCTTTTCTCTGGACGTTTTATATTGGTTTCTCTCTCACACACACACACACACCTTTAAGCCAGAATCATCCCAAACTGTCGGTCTTTGTTACTTACGTCAATAAAAAAAAAAAGTAATTCCTCTAAATTAAAAAGAAAAGCAAGGCCGTTAATTTGTTTACAGGCATTTTCTTTCAATCTACATAATGTGATTCCCTTGTATAAAAACATACAGGGGCCGCAGTGGCAAAGCGGGTAGGGCGGTCATCCACTGGAGTGCAGGTTCGGAGGTTCGATCCCCCGTCTCCCCGCCACATGTCCAAGTGTCCATTTTCAAACTCCTCACCGTTCCAAAGCCACAGGTGTTAGGGTGATAGGAGAAATTCAATATGAAAACAGGGCTCTGCATTTATTACACAACATATTCACAAATCAAATGTTTAGAGATAAAAACCTAATATATTCTCTCAACTGCATGTATTTTGTGTTATGACAAACAGAAAAAGCACATCATTGTTTGCTGATGTTTTAACAACTCTGATAATAAATGCATGTGAAATACAGATGTGTCTGTTTTATCTGTTCCACAGAAACAAAGCTGAAATGTATTTGATTTATTCAGTCCAATATTTAATAAAATGCCAAAACAGCTCAAAACTTTACGAAGTATAAGAATCTGGAAATAACATATAATGTTCAATTCAAACATTCAAAAATACTTCAAGCTAGAAAACAAAGAAACTATATTCATATACAAGTTGCTCAAAGTGAATATGGTTTAGGATGGGTGACTCATTCTGCCCATTAAAGGATTATTTCACACTTTTTAAAGCATTTTTCATGTCTTTCCTCAAATATTTCAACTAACAAAATGATTCAAATTTCTAAATATTCATCATCATTGTTACATTAATACAGTTTAACTATTCACTCCCTATCATACTCCACCAGCTGATTCATATCAATCCAAGCTAGCAATGTAGTTTAGCTCCAAGCCAATCAAAGGACTTTTTCAGTTTTTCAGAAAGTTCATTCATACTCATCCAGCTATCCAGTTTAGCATCAGCTTTGCCGCATTCACACGCATTTAAAACAGGGAATTAATTTTCTAAATAAAAGAGTTCATTAGAATAAACATTTGCATTATTGATTACAACTTTAAATTGATTCAAAACAACAAATAAAATAAATGGTTTCAAACAATAAAAAGACAACTGCATGCAGAGCTGTTAAAACATTTCAAAATCTACATAAACAACATAACATTTGACAAGACATACCTCAACAAAATGTAAAAGAATGATTCTGATGAGATCAGATTAACTCTTGGAAATGAGTTTACTCAGATGAATGAGGGTCTACAACAGAATATTGTTATACTCATTGATAGGTGGAATTTCACATGAAAACAGGGATCTGCATTTATTACATTATCTATTCACCAGGGGTGTGAACGTTTACAAAAATTGTCTAACGGTGTGTACACAACGGATTTTCTTTCGTGTACACGGTTAACCGTGATGTCATTGTCCTCATGCGCCCACCGTCTTGTAGGCGCACACACACACATACGCGTTCATTCGCCTGTAAACACACAGTTGACATTCGCCTCACGTGTTCGCCGTCATTATCGCAGTTTATTAATTACCTGATTAATATAGCCTATCACTTTCTACATGTCCACGTTTATGCAGGTTGAACAGGTGTTATAAAGTTCGGGCTACTTGCGCGCGTAGTTCACGTCAACCGGGTAACTTTAATCTTTAGGTTATCTTTCATCACTCGTCCGTGGCTGTGACTCGAGCTCGAGCACGGCGTCTCCCTGTGTGTGTGTGTACGCCGATACACACACTCACACACGCCGAGGGACAGACAGATTTGGCAGACTAGCTTTTATCCTCCCCAATTAGTTTATTAGTGATGTAAAATCAATAAATGCGTGTCTCCAAAACATATTTAAAAACTTTGAAAAAAAGAAAATTTAAAATTTGAAGAAATAAATTATTAAAAGCGGTTTTCGTTTATTGATTCTTCCTAAACGGTTATGATTTACTAAACGGTTACACATGTACAACCCTAATATTCATGATCAAAACTGTCGCACTGTACAGCCCTGCCTACAGACTGCCAAAGTATCAAAAAAAAACTCTTCTTTTCTCACCCTCCCTCTTTCTGAAAACCTCCACCCCTCCCCCCAATACACATCATATGCTGAGAAAATAAACTACTATATTCTCTCACCTACATGTTTTGATCTATGACACACAGAAAGACTATATAATGGTTTGCTGATGCCTTAATAACTCTGATAATAACTGATCGTTTAAACACACTTGTGTTTCTTCAGGTGAGAGTTTTGGCTGAAGCTTTTCATACATTTGTCACAACAGTACGGTTTGTGTCCAGTATGGATTCTCTCATGCACTGAGAGATTAGATGATGAGTTGAACCGTTTGTCACAGTGTTGACATTGGTACTCTTTGACTCCAGTGTGGATTCTCTCATGCCGTGAGAGATTAGATGATGAGTAGAACCGTTTGTCACAGTGTTGACATTGGTACTCTTTGAGTCCAGTGTGGATTCTCTCATGCACTGAGAGATGAGACGATGAGTAGAACCGTTTGTCACAGTGTTGACATTGGTGTGGTTTGACTCCAGTGTGGATACGCTCATGAGATCGGTATGAGTCGTAGGAACTGAGGACTTTCCCACATTCCTGACATGGGTAGATTTTTTCCTTTGTGTGGATGTTTCTGTGACTATTGTAAGAACTTTGCTGGGTGAATCTCTGGCCACAGTCCTCACAGCTGTACGGCTTCTCTCCAGTGTGAATACGTTGGTGTTTTTTGAGGGATCCTAATAGAGCGAACGTTGTCCCACACTGGTCACAGCTGTACGACTTCTCTCCAGTGTGAATACGTTGGTGTTTTTTGAGGGAGTCTAATAGAGCGAAGGTTGTCCCACACTGGTCACAGCTGTACGGCTTCTCTCCAGTGTGAATACGTTGGTGTTTTTTGAGGGATCCTAATTGAGCGAAGGTTGTCCCACACTGGTCACAGCTGTACGACTTCTCACCAGTGTGAATAAGTTGGTGGCGTTTGAGGTTTCCTAATTGAGCGAAGGTTGTCCCACATTGGTCACAGCTGTACGGCTTCTCTCCAGTGTGAATACGTTGGTGTTTTTTGAGGGATCCTAATCGAGCGAAGGTTGTCCCACACTGGTCACAGCTGTACGGCTTCTCTCCAGTGTGAATATGTTGGTGGTTTTTGAGGGATCCTAATCGAGCGAAGGTTGTCCCACACTGGTCACAGCTGTACGACTTCTCTCCAGTGTGAATACGCTGGTGGCGTTTGAGGGATCCTGCTTCAGCGAAGGTTGTCCCACATTGGTCACAGCTGTACGGCTTCTCTCCAGTGTGGATTCTCTGATGAGTCGTTAAGGCAGACCTCGATATGAACTCTTTCTTACACTGTTGAAAGCGGTGAGGTTTAGGTTTCTTTGTTCCTTTTTGTTTCTGTAGCGACAGACAGACAGAAATACAAAGACAGAGTATGAGTGAGGCAGAGATGTGCAGTCAGGGTCGGCAGTAGGGATGGGAATCGTTAGGATTTTACAACAAATGAAAAGAAGACAAGGACTTTAATACTCAAATACATTGGAGACACAGGTCACACACATTAGGGTGGGGACAGTCATTTCACAGAAGGCACCAGAGAACAGGGAGCTCAGGTCATTTGAAATCAGCAGATCACTTCGTAATGTCTTTTATCACGGTATTGTTGCAAGTGTCCTTTTTTATGCTGTTGTTTGTTGGGGTGGCAGCTTAACAGTAGAGGACAGGAACAGGGTCAACAAACTAATAAAAAAGGCAGGATCCATTATGGGTATGAGCCCTGATTCTCTGGAGGTCATCACAGAGCAGAGAACCAGGAGGAAGCTTAGGACTGTCCTGTCACATGACGACCACCCCCTGCACTTCTGTTAGAAGTGGCAGGAGCTAACGTCTCCTGTTACCGAGATGCTCTACAGAGAGATTCAGGAGGGCTTTTGTTCCTGCAGCAGCTAGGCTTTTTAATCATGACTGAAGATTTTATTTTATTTTATTTTATTACCGCACATTACTAATTTGCACATCATCGTATTGTTATATTGTTATTTATTCCCTTTTTTAACCTTCTATTGTTACTGTGGTAGTGGACCACACTCCCCCTGTGACTATGCTTGTTTTATGTTGTTACTGTATTCCTGTGTTGTATGTTGTACAGACTATGGTGGCAAACCAGTTTCCCCATTGGGGATCAATAAAGTAAATCCTATCCTATCCTATCATTTGGACACTGAGACACATTTTGTTATTTTACCAGTTTACTAAAAAAATCTTCAAGTTAGTAATATAATGAATATGGGCTTAAAGACTTTCAGCTTTAATTTAAGGGTTCACATCTAAATTGGAGGAAGGGTTAAGGAATTACAGCTCTTTAATATGTATCCCTCTGTTTTTCAAGGACCAAAAGTAATTGGACAATTGACTCAAAAGCTGTTTCATGGACAGGTGTGGGGTATTCCTTTGTTGTTTCATCATCAACCAAGAAGGTAAAGGGTCTGGAGTTGATTCCAGGAGTTGCATTTGCATTTGGAAGCTGTTGCTGGGAACCTACAACATGCGGTCAGAGGAGCTCTCAATGCAAGTGAAACAGGCCATCGTTAGGGTTAGGGGTTAACCCTTTTATATTAGATTCATGAATCATGAGGCATTTCTCAATATTTTTACGACTTCCTCAACACTTCCATTTCGGTGCACCAAAACAGAAAAGGAGACTGTTGTTACAAGAAATGAGGCTTAAGCTGATATTCAATTTGACTCTTAGACCCAGGAGGCTGAGGAACAACTCCCCCATAAAGAAACACTTTTACCGGATAAAAACAGAAGAAATGTCATAATAACACCAAAGTAACATTAACTGTATACTGTATAGTCACCGTTTGTGGAGAACTCATGCTTCTTCCTCGGTGGCAGCAGATAGTAACCAGAGACGGTGTTTGTGTGTCGAGCTCACAGACGTTTGGTCAGACCACGGACCTATAAAGAAAAGGTGACAATGATTAGCTAATGTAAGCTAAAGGCAAAGCAAGGCAAGTTTATTTATATAGCACAATTCAGACACAAGGCCACTCAAAGTGCTTTACAGGGGCAAGATTAGAATACATAAAACACATTATAAAACATTTAAAAGCGAATAAAAGAAGCGAATAAAATAAAAATTGCAGGTTAAAATGGAAACAAAAAAGTCTTCAGACTCGATTTAAAAGAACTGAGAGTTGCAGCAGACCTCAAGTTTTCTGGGAGTTTGTTCCAGATTGTTGGTGCATAATAACTAAAAAGCTGCTTTTAATTGTTCATCTTTGGCACCAAAGACAATTACTTCAGTTTTGTCGTTGTTTAATTGAAGGAAATTTTGGCACATCCCATCATTGATTTGTTCAATGCACTTACTCAGTGTCTGTATCGGACTGTAGTCTCCTGGTGATATGGTTATGTAAATTTGTGTCGTCTGCATAATTATGGTAGCATAATTTGTTCTTATTCATAATCTGAGCTAGTGGGAGCATGTAGATGTTAAACAGAAGAGGCCCAAGAATGGAACCTTGGGGGACTCCGCATTCAATATTTGTCCGCTCAGATGTGAAATTGCCTATTGACACATAGTAGTCTCTATCCTTTAAGTAGGATTCAAACCAGCTTAGTACAGTTCCAGAAAGTCCAACCCAGTTTGCTAGTCGATCTAGTAATATGCTGTGGTCAACTGTGTCAAAAGGCACTGAGATCCAGTAAAACTAAGACAGAACTTTTGCCACTGTCTGTGTTTAAATGGATGTCATTGAGGACCTTAACCAGAGCAGTCTCAGTGCTGTGGTGTTGTCGAAATCCTGACTGGAAAACATCAAAGCAGTTGTTCTTTGCTAAGTAGTTATTTAGCTGTTGATAAACAGCTTTTTCAATGATTTTACTTAAAAATGGTATAGTATAGTAGATTTTATTTGGACATGGAAATGACAATGTCATTGGACGAACCAGATGCATTGTTTACAGTGTGTTAGCATAAATGCTAGTTTACAACACCTGTCCACAGGAGGCTTTTTAAAAACAACAAAATAAACTAAACAAAACAGAAACAAGATCAAATACTGATAAAAAACTGATAATTAAAAGAGTAAAAATGCAGAATACAATAGAGTACAGAGCAGCAATATAATGAGTCAAATATATATAGGCTACGTAGAGTAAAACAAAGGCAGCATGATCAAACAATAAACCAGTTGTACATTATTTGTGTGAGCACTGTTGATTTGATTTGAGCCGTTGTTTAAGTAGGCTAGATATTGGCCTATAATTTTTCATGAGTGATGTATCTAGATTGTTCTTTTTTAGGAGTGGCTTGATGACTGCTGTTTTCAGGGACTGTGGGAATATACCTGTCCGAAGGGACATGTTGACAATTTGTAGAACATCTGAGGCCATACAGCTAAAAACAGTTTTAAAGAAGCCTGTGGGCAGAATGTCAAGGCAGCAGGATGAGGAATTCAGGTGTTGTATAATGTCCTCCAGATTTTTGTGGTTTATAAGATAAAATTCTGTCATTACATTTGAATTGATTTTAAGAGGGAACACATATGTTGAACTTGGTATTGATGCAGTGACAGCTTGTCTAATTTTGTGATTTTTCTCAGTAAAGAAGGAGGCAAATTCATTGCAGGCCCTCGTGGAAAGATGCTCAGACGCTACTGGCACAGGAGGGTTTGTTAATCTGTCGACAGTAGCAAACAGGGCACGTGCATTGTTGTTGTTTTTGGTGATTATGTCAGAAAAGAAAGACTGC
Source organism: Hyperoplus lanceolatus (assembly GCA_026929865.2). Taxonomy (NCBI): domain Eukaryota; kingdom Metazoa; phylum Chordata; class Actinopteri; order Uranoscopiformes; family Ammodytidae; genus Hyperoplus; species Hyperoplus lanceolatus. The sequence continues at coordinate 350,423 of CM049396.1, forward strand.
CTTGCATTTCTCAGTTCTGAGTTAAACGTGCACAGTTTCTCTTTGAAGATGTCATAATGAACCTGGAGATTTGTTTTTCGCCACCTGCGTTCTGCTTTACGGCACTCTCTTCTTTCTATTCTGACCTGCGGGGGATTTCTCCAAGGAGATCTTTTCTTACCCGAGACAACCTTCATCTTAGTGGGCACAATAGCATCTATTATACTTATAAGTTTGCCGTTAAAGTTGTCTAAGAGCTCCTTAACTGAGTTACAGGGGAGGGGTGGTATCGAAGAAAATGCTTGAATGAATGTTTCACTGGTATTTTCTGTAATATACCAACTAGTGTGCTAGCTCTGTTTGATAGCATGTGCTGCTAGGTAGTGAACAACGTTCTTAAATCAACCATCAACATCATTCAGTGATCAGCAGTGTTGCAGGGGGAACAAACCTTTAACATTACAGAATCAACTACAGAGGCTACTACCAACAGCAACACTCACTCACTGCAAAGGAGGATTCTCTAGTCCATTGTCCTTGCCTGTGGAAATAAAGATAGCTGGACAAGAGTTCTTCTGCTTCGTTCCTCTCACTGCATTTAAATGCATTCACTATATTATAGAGAAATATGTCTTGTTAAAGAAAAAGAGCACCAAGCCCAACCCAGAGGACCCTGCATAATATTTTATTTTAAATTAATATTTTTATGGAAGATCCATGTGTCTTTCTTCAATAGCTTCTAATTCATCCGACCCCATTCCACTCCTCTCCAAATTATTTGTTCACACAAAATTCCTCAGATTTAGCCTCTTAATTTTCCTCTTAAAGTGCATCAGATTCATGCATTTCACTTTAAAAGGGTAAAAAAAAAATCTCAAACTCCCAGACCCCCCTAGGAGAGTCTGGTTCTCAATCTCTGTTGGCTACTATTTTCACCCAGCAGGACATTGGAGGCACTAGCGAAAAAACACTGGGTGTGTGAATGACATTTAACAATAGTAAATCATTTGGGCAAGTCTGTCTGCCTATCTTTCTCACTCCGCTGCACACTCACTCACTACTATCCATGCTTAAAGGAAGCAGGATTAAACCACTGGATTAAGATGTTCAAATGTATTTCAAAAAAGCAAAACAAAAACATACTTAGATAAAGATGTTAAAATGTCTAAAAAAATTGTTTAAGAAGCACACAGATGTTTAGAATGTTTGAGAAATATGTTTGAAATGTGTTTTAAATATAAATTTAAATTTGTTCTCTGAGGGGGGGCTCACTCTCTCACACTTTGAAAACCCCTGCTCTAGTCCATTGTGACAGCCAGTGCTGCTGAATCCACTTTTGTAAATGTTGAGAGAGAAGAGCCCTATCAGCCATTCCCCATAAAGAATTTGAAATAAACAAGTTACTTTTACTTAGCACGTCTGGGGTCAGGTATCTTGGGCTTTTCTAAAGTGCAGTTGTTTATTTGTGCTTTGAGTGAGCTCTAACTAAGTAGTTGGTTTTGATATGTTAACAAGGTAAGGAGGAAGACAATAGACAGTTAGTCGGGGGAGGGACCAAAAACAGAGACTTGAAATACTGCAATTGAAAAGAAACTGAAACAGAAAACAACAAGAAATACTAAAGTATGGAGCACAACTTAGAACAAGAAACAAGATATAACCCCATAAATCTTTTGCCAGTTCCTACATTTCATTTTAGCCTACATGATGAACACAGAAGATACTTTACTGATCAAACAAATGGGGCTTAGTAGTTCACCCTTGACTACAATAATTCACTTGTCACTTCCGGCTTGTCGAGGGTGAACAGCTATTACTGAGAGCAGCGGAGAATTCAGATTCTGAAAATCTCTAAAAATCTCTGGAGATGTCCAAAAAAGGAAAAAACACTGATAAGGAAGAGGACAAAGGCTTTGCCGAAGAAATGAAAAAACAGTTGGCAGACTTGAAGAAAGGAATGTTGGCAGAGTTGAAGAGAGAAATAAAAAGTGAGAGGGAGACGGAGCGAGCACAGCGGAAGGCTGAGCTGGCTGGAATTATGGAAGAATGGATGGGGCGTTTTGATGTAAAAATCAAAGAGAAAATTGCTGCTGGTCTGAAGCCACTGATGATCGAATTGAAGGAACTTCATGCCGTCAATGTGAAGAAAGATCAGCTCTTGAAAGAGCTTGGAGATAAAATTGATGAACAGGATCAACAAGCAAAAAACAGAGATGTAATACTGACTGGAATTACTATTAAACCAAGGTCGTATGCAACTGCCGTGAGTGGAGATGAAGAGGGCGATACAGGGTATGTGTCGGTGGAAAACCAGGTTGAAATGTTCCTGAAAAGCAAAGGCATTAGTCTGGATCTGGAGAACGTGGATTCCTGTTTTCTTCTCCCGAAGGGAAAATTAACCAAAAAGCGTGCTGTCATTTTGAAATTCGTGAGTAGAAAGCATAAGATAAATTTGCTCAGTCAAGGCAGGAAGCTTAAAGGCGAACTAATTGGAATGAGTGAAAATCTAACCAAGAGAAACGCTTATCTGGCCTACCAAGCAAGAGGATTAAAAAAAGGTGGACAGGTCCAACAAACCTGGACGAGAGATGGAAGAATCTTCATCAAAATGAATGGAGCTACACCTGAAGAAGCTAAAATTGTGCAAATCAGAACCGAGGAAGATCTGGTTCAATTCCGGAGGGAAGAGGACCTGAACGACTCAAGCAGAGAGGATGAGTAACACAACTGATTGGATAAATGATCATGAAAGGCTGGAGTTATTAGCTAATCATTATGTGGATCCCACATTTTCGGACCCAAATGAAATAATTGACCCAGACAATCATTTCTACAATATCGGGAAAAAAGACTGTCATTACCATACTGAGGATCAATTCATAAGACACTTTCATTCAAATGGAAAATTGTCCATCATTCATTTTAATAGCAGAAGTCTCTACACAAATTTTTCACAGATTAAGGAATATCTACAGAAATTCAGCAACCCGTTTAACATCATTGCCGTATCAGAAACATGGATTAATGAAGGCAAAGGCATGGACTTCCAATTAAAGGGGTATAAACTGGTTTGTGTCAACAGAATGAACAAGAGAGGGGGGAGGAGTGGCCCTTTTTGTGGATGAAAATATAAGGTTTGAAATCGTAAATAGCATGTGCACTGCAATTGATAACCTATTGGAATGTGTGACTATTGAAATTCTAATGAAGGACAAGTGTTTAATTATCAGCTGTGTGTACAGAACACCCGATTCAAAAATGGAAGACTTTATAGAATACGTGGGAGAACTATTTTCTAAGTCAAATCAAAAGAAGATATTTATCTGTGGGGATACAAACATTGATTTACTAAATACTACTAATTCACTGACTGAAGAATTTGTAAATACTTTGCATGTTATGGGTATTCAGCCCTTAATTACAAGGCCAAGCAGGATTACAGTAAAGAGTGCCACATTAATAGACAACATATTTACGAATGTTATGGGGGATGAAATAGGAAGTGGACTCCTGATTAATGACATAAGCGACCATTTACCTGTTTTTGCTATATACGATTGGAAACAAAAGTTGCAGCAGAGAACAAACAAAGAGATATTTGTAAGGTTGGAAACTGATGAGAGGATAGAAGCACTGAAAAATGACTTATTGACGCAAAGTTGGGACTCTGTATACAAGGGGAAGGATGTTAATGCAAGTTTCGATTTATTCCTGCAGATATTTCAAAGGCTGTATGATAAAAATTGTCCACTTAAAAAAAGGGCCTTAAAGCAAAGACATGATAAACAGTGGCTAACTAAATCCTTGATAAATGCTTGCAAAAAGAAAAATACATTGTACAAAAGATTCATAAAAGCAAGGACACCAAAGGCGGAGTTAAAATATAAAATCTATCGTAACAAGCTAAATAGCATTCTCAGAGACTGTAAAAAGAAATATTATGGTAAGTTGTTAGAAACAAATGCAAATCAACCCAAAAAATTGTGGGACATAGTAAATACAGTGTTAAGAAATGACAGCAGAATACATAATTATCCTCAGTATTTCCATGAAAATAACGTTAAGTTTGAATGCATGAACACTGCGGTAAATAAACTAAATGAATTTTTTGTTAATATTGGACCTAATTTAGCAAAAGGGATCTGTGGGAAGAGTGTAGGGAGTCTAGTGAAAACGAAGCGTCTCTTCAACACTCCTTGTTTTTGAAGCCAGTCGAGGCCAACGAGATAAGGGAGATATTGCTTGGAATGAAAACAAAGACCTCTAGAGACGCGCTAGGGTTTCACATGAAAGTAATCAAATCAGTGCAAGATACTATTATTAAACCGTTAACACACCTTTTTAACCTATCTTTTCAAACAGGCATTTTTCCTTCTAACATGAAAGTAGCAAAGGTTATACCATTACATAAGAATGGTGATGAACATTCATTTACTAATTATAGACCAGTCTCACTTTTAACACAATTTTCTAAAATTCTGGAAAAGTTATTCAGCAATAGACTTGATGAATTCATTACTAAACATCAACTTCTGTATGACAGTCAATTCGGCTTTAGAAAGAATCATTCCACCGCACTGGCCTTGGCTGAATCGGTAGAAATTATTAGTAATGCTATTGATCACAAATTGTACTCTATAGGAATTTTCTTAGACCTCAAAAAAGCATTCGACACTATTAATCATGACATCCTTCTTAATAAACTGGAGAATTATGGCATTCGAGGTTTGGCACATGACTGGGTCAGAAGTTATTTACATGACAGGAAACAATTTGTGAAATTAGGGGAGTTCACATCGACATGCTTAGATATTGTTTGTGGGGTCCCTCAGGGGTCAATCTTGGGGCCGAAATTATTCCTGCTTTATATAAATGACATATGTAAAGTGTCAAAAGTCTTAAGGTTAATTTTATTTGCTGACGACACAAACATCTTCTATTCGGGGAAAGATCTGAATAATATGGTTGAGATCGTAAACATTGAATTGACTAAGTTACATGAGTGGTTAAACCGAAATAAGTTATCACTAAATTTAGAAAAAACTAAATTCATGATGTTTGGCAGGAGAGCATCAGATGTCGCTGTAAAAATCAAGGTAAATGGGATTGAAATTCAAAGGGTCAAGCAACACAAAGTCCTAGGGGTAATAATTGACGATAAATTAAGCTGGAAACCACAAGTTAGCCATCTCAGGGGCAAAATAGCCAGGAGTATTTCTATACTTTGGAAAGCACAACATTGTTTCAATCAAAAGGCCTTACTTGTATTATACTGGAGTTTAGTTTCCCCACATCTGCATTACTGTGCTGAAATATGGGGAAACACTTACAAAGGTACATTGCACCCGTTGGAGATTCTTCAAAAGAAAGCAATACGAATTATTTACCAAGCCAATTACAGGGCACACACTAATAACTTTTTTATTGAAGGTAGAATTCTCAAATTACGTGATGTGGTAAATTACCACACAGTACAAATTATTTACAAGGCTTCAAAAAAAGCCTTCCAAACAGTTTACAAGTAATGTTTGAAGACAGAGAAGTTTTGCATGATTTAAGAAGAAAAGATAAATTCACTGAGAAAAATATACGGACCACACTTAAATCCTTTTCGATTTCTATAAAGGGTATTAAGCTGTGGAATGGACTTGATGAAGTTGTCACAGGGAGTTGCAGTTTGCGCAATTTCAAAGCAAATTATGTTTCAAAAATTATTGAAAATTACAGACTAATAACCTGAGTACAATGTCAATGTCACTTACATATCAATATTGTAAAGAATAATACAGGCCAGCTGTCAGACTTGTTTTTGAATACTTTTGCAGAAGTGTTTTGACTACCAGTTAAGAATTGGAACAGGCCAAATACAAGGCCACTTCACACTTTATACACTTGGCATTGTCACAGAGAAACTGAACTGTGCTGAACTGATCTTAAAAGCTGAAGCAATTACATTAAAATTGATTGTGTATTGGACTGCAGATTCTTAAAAAAAAAAAAAAAAAAAAAAAAAATGTATGTGTATGTATGTGTATATATGTGTATATATATATATATGTGATATATGTATGTATGTATATATATATATATAGCTATATATAAAAAAAAATGTTTTTTGTTTTATTTTTATTTTCTGTAACAGTAACTGTGTATCTGAATTCGAATTTGATGAAAATGGGGGCGGTACCTGATAAGCCTTTGGCTTCTTCCGTCTCCCTTCGGACAACACAAAGTATGATGTATGAATATTTTCAAGAGAAAATTGTGTATTGTGTGGAATTGTCCGAAAGAATAATAAATAAATAAATAAATAAATAATATGATAGATAGATTAACCAAAACACTTTTAAACAGTAAATTTCAGTCCAGCATATGTCTGCTTGTTATTTTTCATTCTTTAGCTCACACTGTCGGTTATGGTTTACTGACACTGGAGCCTGTTTTAATATCCCCATGTCCACCGCAGGAACAGTGATGCAAACAGACGTTAAGTAAAGGGAAAAGTTTGGACCTGAACATGGATATCTTTGATTTCCACTCACGCACAAAAGATAAAAATAAAAGACAAACCCAGAACATACAGATAAGAACCTTGGCGACACGGTTTAGTGATTACGTATGAAAGAGCAGGAGCCTTTAGTAAAAGTTCACTCCAGATATGGGCGGTGTAGCTCTGAGACTCTGCTGTGTGTAAGGCAAGCTGAGGCTAATACTGTAGGCTACATGTCCTGCTGGAAGTTTGAAAGATAATAACGACCCCTATCTTGTGTAGAAAACGACCTATACAACAGTACCTGTACCAGAGGCGAGTAGACGGTACAATGTAGCGGGAAAGAGCCATAACAGTAAACAGTTTACGCGGGAGTCGGCGCCATGTTTGTTTCTCTGCAGCTACACTTTTGTTAAAGTAAGACAAACTCCGCTCATTCCACTATATTACCTTAAACTAAAACGATCTCTCAACATTCGTTAACAAACTAAAACAATCACGGTGAGGTTTAGAAACATTACCAACCTGATAAGTAAAGATGAGACGGCGAAGAGGCTTGTGTTGTCTGCTGAATCTTCCAGTGTTGTGAGAAAAGACCGCGCATGCGCAGATCCTAACCAGATTCTTCTTCTCCTTGATATAGACTTCCGGCAGTGTAGACGTTGCTGAGCGCATTACTACCACCCAGTGGTCAAAGTCGAGACACTGCAGGTGAATGGGGTAACATTTTAACTTATAGATATCATGAAACTTTGCCAGTTGATTACTGACATTGGAGCTTTTCTTTTGGCTATATTATTTTCCCCGGAATGTTCTAACTAATAGGCCCATGTAAATGTGGCAATATCTAAGTAATTATGGGTAAATATGCATCTCTTCAAAAACCAAACATCTAGACGTTTTTAACAACCTATTAGTGTCCAACGTTTTTGGAGAAAAGATTATGGATTTTTCATTCCATGAATGAAAAATAATTTCTATGGCCTACAGGTCTTATTAACATGAAAATGTCTCATAAATAAGGCAATGAACAACATACAATCATGTGAAGAAATGAGTACACCCTTTGAAAACATGTGTCTTTTTAACATATTTAGACAAATGGATATTTAATATCAATTTTAACAACACTGAGAGATTCAAATAATAAACAAGTAAAACTGAAGAAAATACTGTTTGAAACTTTCTGCAAAATGTAATAAAATAAATATGCAATTTCACAATGTACGCAATCTCTCGCACCTTTCTTCCCCCTGTTCCGCAACCGTCGCATTTATACAGCAGGGCGGAGGGCCGTAATTCCGTCATATTGCCGGCTTTCACTGGCTGTGTAAAAGGGACTTCTGTCTCTCTCTCCCTCTCTCTCTTCCTCTCTCCCTCTCCCTCATTCCCTCTCCCTCTCTCTTCCTCCTCCCTCTCTCTCTTTCCCTGCTACAACAAAACACTGAAAACCAGTTTTGAGCTCAAATAGACCTTCACTTTAAAAGGGAAATAGCTTCCTGGGTGAGTTCAGGGTCTGTGGAAATGTGTTTCTTTGTTGAATAAAAATATGTGAAACTTGCAGCCTTATGAAAGAAAAACAAGATTTATAGTTCAGTGTTAAGGAGGCAATGCAAGGCAGGTTTATTTCTATAGCACAATTCAGACACCAAGCCATTCAAAGTGCTTTACAGGGGCATGAAATACATCAAGATTAGACATTAGATATTGCATTTAAGAGATAGTAAAAACAAAGACAATACATCAAGATTAAAGGTTAGACATGAAACATTTAGACAGCGATGTGGAATGGCTGCAATGAAGATGACGTGACTGACAGACAATACAGTTATTTTCTATAAAGCCTATTTAACTGAATTACTCTTATAAAGTTAAAATGAGAAACAGTTTGTCCTTCATGCACAATCAGCTGAACTCATGTATTTACATTTATTTTTAAATACATTTATTATTATTATTATTATTATTATTATTATTATTATTATTATCCTTTTTTTTCTTTCTTTCTTGAAATTTGAAAACATTAGGTGAAGAGAATGTACTGTAGATAGGTCTGGATGTGAGTGTGTTTCTTATGTAGGCTTAAGCCCATGTTGTATTAGAGTTTTTATTTGTGTTCACATTATTTGAAGCATAAAGGAAATGGGTGATAGATAGATAGATAGATAGATAGATAGATAGATAGATAGATAGATAGATAGATAGATAGATAGATAGATAGATAGATAGATAGATAGATAGATAGATAGATATAGACAGACAGACAGACAGACAGACAGACAGACAAAGAGAAAGAGATAGATAGATAGACAGACAGACAGACAAAGAGAGAGAGAGGGGGGGGATAGATAGATATATATATATACTATAGGATATAAAGAACAATTCTAATACAAAGAATTATTGTTTTAATGTCAGTAATCAAAAGGCAAAGTTTAATGGTGATATCTATAAGTTAAACATCTGACCCTGTTCACCTGCAGTGTCTCAGCTTATTACTGGAGCATTTCAAAAAGGAAAAATGTCAGTGTCTCTAATCTGCTTCTTAAACTGCTGTCTAGAGGAGAGGACAGACAGACAGACAGCTCTTTGGCGTCGGGTTAATAACTGGCTTTTCTCTGGACGTTTTAAATTGGTTTCTCTCTCACACACACACACACACACACACACCTTTAAGCCAGAATCATCCCAAACTGTCGGTCTTTGTTACTTACGTCAATAAAAAAAAAAAGTAATTCCTCTAAATTAAAAAGAAAAGCAAGGCCGTTAATTTGTTTCAATCTACATAATGTGATTCCCTTGTATAAAATCATACAGGGGCCGCAGTGGCAAAGCGGGTAGGGCGGTCATCCACTGGAGTGCAGGTTCGGAGGTTCGATCCCCCGTCTCCCCGCCACATGTCCAAGTGTCCATTTTCAAACTCCTCACCGTTCCAAAGCCACAGGTGTTAGGGTGATAGGAGAAATTCAATATGAAAACAGGGTTCTGCATTTATTACACAACATATTCACAAATCAAATGTTTAGAGATAAAAACCTAATATATTCTCTCAGCTGCATGTATTTTGTGTTATGACAAACAGAAAATGCTCATCATTGTTTGCTGATGTTTTAATAACTCTGATAATAAAATGCATGTGAAATACAGATGTGTCTGTTGTATCTGTTCCACAGAAACAAAGCTGAAATGTATTTGATTTATTCAGTCCAATATTTAATAAAATGCAGAAACATCTCAAAACTTTAAGCAGTATAAGAATCTGGAAATAACATGATATAATGTTCAATTCAAACATTCAAAAATACTTCAAGCTGGAAAACAAAGAAACTATATTCATATACAAGTTGCTCAAAGTGAATATGGTTTAGGATGGGTGACTCATTCTGCCCATTAAAGGATTATTTCACACTTTTAAAAACATTTTTCATGTCTTTCCTCAAATATTTCAACTAACAAAATGATTCAAATTTCTAAATATTCATCATCATTGTTACATTATGAGTCTAACTATTCACTCCCCATCATACTCCACCAGCTGATTCATATCAATCCAAGATAGCAATGCAGTTTAGCTCCAAGCCAATCAAAGGACTTTTTCAGTTTTTCAGAAAGTTCATTCATACTCATCCAGCTATCCAGTTTAGCATCAGCTTTGCCGCATTCACACGCATTTAAAACAGGGAATTCATTTTCTAAATAAAAGAGTTCATTAGAATAAACATTTGCATTATTGAATACAACTTTAAATTGATTCAAAATAACAAATAAAATAAATGGTTTCAAACAATAAAAAGACAACTGCATGCAGAGCTGTTAAAACATTTCAAAATCTACATAAACAACATAACATTTGACAAGACATACCTCAACAAAATGTAAAAGAATGATTCTGATGGGATCAGATTAACTCTTGGAAATGAGTTTACTCAGATGAATGAGGGTCTACAACAGAATATTGTTATACTCATTGATAGGTGGAATTTCACATGAAAACAGGGATCTGCATTTATTACATTATCTATTCACTAGGGGTGTGAACGTTTACAAAAATTGTCTAACGGTGTGTACACAACGGATTTTCTTTCGTGTACACGGTTAACCGTGATGTCATTGTCCTCATGCGCCCACCGTCTTGTAGGCGCACACACACACATACGCGTTCATTCGCCTGTAAACACACAGTTGACATTCGCCTCACGTGTTCGCCGTCATTATCGCAGTTTATTAATTACCTGATTAATATAGCCTATCACTTTCTACATGGCCACGTTTATGCAGGTTGAACAGGTGTTATAAATGGACAAGACATGTGAGTGTGTGTAGCTACCGTGCACGCTTACTAGACATACGTAGACTTTGGTGAATGCAAGTACCAGTGTGTGTGTGTAAGTGATTGTGTGTTTGAGGTGGGCTGAAAGGAACTGCAGTAATTTCACTAGAGCTAGTACTTTGCGCCTGCCCCACTTTCAGTCTTTTAATCATGTATAGACACTCTGGGCACTCCTGTGTGTGTGTGTGTGTGTGTGTGTGTGTGTGTGTGTGTGTGTGTGTGTGTGTGTGTGTGTGTGTGTGTGTGTGTGTGTGTGTGTGTGTGTGTGTGTGTGTGTGTGTGTGTGTGTGTGTGTGTGTGTGTGTGTGTGTGTGTGTGTGTGTGTGAGAGAGAGTGAGTGCTTTCATGCGTGTGTACTGTATCTGTGTTAATCCGTGAGTGTGAGAGAGGGTTTTGGTACAGTATGTGTCAGAAGAGATAGCACTTAAAACTCCTCGACCAGAGATCTCGCTATGTTTGTGTGTGTGTGTGTGTGTGTGTGTGCTTTCTGATGCATTGGAAGGCAGAATCGGTCACTTCACTCACTGTCTTCATTTAAACCTTTGGGATGCATTTGGCTCTGTTGGCAGTGATTCACTGGTTTGAACTTTCCTTGTAAAGCTGACATCTATTTTCTACGATTTTGATGGCAAAATTGGCGGTATATGAAGGGCTTGATATGATATTTATCGAAACAAATGTCAATGTAAAGGAAATGCAAAAATTCTCACGCTTTTATACTAAAATACAGACTCCTGCTTTGAGATGGGACGGACAATAAAAGTCCTACAATTTTATACCGGCTTCCGTTATCATTTTAAATTTGGAAATTCAGATTTCAAATAAATAAATAAATAAATGTTCAAGGCCATTTAGTAGTGGCCATCATCAACTTCAATCTATATGTAACATTGTGTGTTTGAGTGCACATTTTATAAGTCGGACCCTCCATCAATGTAATCTCAGTATGACCCTGTAGCTGCTTGTAGCCCCACACTGCTCATCACCGTGACTAACACCTAGTCTAACAAGCTGCATCACGCAACTGCACTATTGTTTTCCCAAAGAGCACAAAGTAATTATATAGCCGGGCAGCAAGCTCAACATAGTTTCAATGAGATGTTTTTATTTAAGAGTTGTGGCCTCTAGGTAGAAATCCTAGAGCAGTATTATAGTACTAACACCATGGAAGCTGTTGAGCAATTTGAGAACTGTGCTGAAACAGTGGGTGAGGGACATGGGGGTAGTGCTTTGCAGGATGTAGTTTGTTTACGAGTACACAATGCACTTCAAAGCGTTTAAAAATTCTGTTAGGTTTGGCTCATATAACACTAAACATGGGTCGATTTTCATCCTTGTACACACTATTCATGGTAATAAAATAAGAAAAACAATAGAAAGAGCAAAACACTTCTGAAAATATATCAACTCGGCTTGAGTCCTTTTATTTTTTACTATTTGTTATATTTTACTATATTCTGCCTGGGTGGGGTATTTGCATATTCTCAAAGCTCTCTGGTTTGTAAATGCAGCGAGGGGTGGAGGTCACAATATACATGTTTGTGCTTGGCCTTTGTGGAGTGCTGTACATCTCCGGCCTGTCAACTATTGACAGTGTAGTTCACTATGGAATGCTAACAGCCAGGGCAGGGTGTGGTGGCCACAGCGTGTAAGCAGCCCTGACCCTGTGACCTTGGTTATATAACTCATTGTCAGCCCTTTTGTAGAGACTGTGAGTTAACAAGCTTTCATGATGTGTCATGCAGCTGAACCGGCCGTGAGTGACGTAACCTAAAGTCACAGCAGGAACCAACTGTGCCATGTTACTCCTTATTTGAGATCTAAGGAGATGTAAGGTTGACATTTCAGTCATGTGCAATTTTTTTTGAGAATTTTGCAGATTCCAAAACGAGGACATACGTTGCATTTTTACTTTATTAAAGGCCGCTGAGGACCTTGCATACAAACACACATCCACATGAAAATACACACACACACACACACAGCACTCGCAGTCAAGGTTAAACAAATATAACCAGACTTTATTTGGGTTAAGGGCAGTGCAGTGCAGCGTGTTGGAAGTGAGCCATGACCTGACACACGCACACACGTATAGTACACACACCTGTCAGTGCTTGCGCCGGCTCAGTCCTCTTTCTCGTACAGTCTCTCTGTCTCTTTGTCCTCTCCGCCTTGGCCACCAGACCTTGTAGCATAATCTCAGGGGACAGCCGGTGTGGCAGTGCGAGCGCCTGCACTTTTTCTGCATGTGTGTTTTTTTTTATGTGTGTGGTTTTATAACGCTGTGTGTGTGTGTGTTGAGTGTTTGTGCATGTGTGAGCACCTGTGCTGCCAGCAGGGACCTGCCACAGCCGCGGTGCTTCATGACGTATGCCGGTGACTTCCTAAGGTCGTGCTGTGAACCCAATAATAACTTTTATCTTCTTAAAGTCAAAGCACATTAGTGTCCAGAGTAGAGTTTGATATGAGTGGCTATTTGGTGCATTAGAAGATACAAGATGATGGATACAATTATGTTCACCAAAGCGCAATAATCTTTTTAACATGTTTTTTTTTTAGTATTTCAAAAAAACAAAAACAATGTCAACGCAAATTAAAAGGAAGCTTTTTTTTGTTTAATTTGAGCTTCATGGGTAAATTTTTATTTTATTTTGAAATATGTCATTTTCCAAAAAAAACATGTATGCAGTTTTACTTCGATGGAGTCTGCCACCGCGTTTGCAACATATTTCCCAGCAAACATTAATTTTGACTTTTAAATAAGTAATCAAGCCGTCAAAAGAAAATGTCTCTCCTGCCATGGTAAAAAAGAACAGCTGACAAAGAAAAGTAATACAGGCCTACCTGTCATTCCACGCACACACTGACAGGAATGAAATTGTGGGGGTGGTTGGGACTTCAAGTTTGCGACAAGGAGTAGAATGAGGTCTCATGATACCACATAAAACAGTTCGTAATCTGGCCATTGTACCGGTTTCACTGTCAGATTTGCTACGGGAGAGCATGCATGTCACATAAGGACTGTTTACTATCTTTGCCCACGTAAGAAAAATACCTATTTTTAATGGGAGAATACTAGTATGAAAGCGTAGTGATGACTGGGCAAGGAATGGGGTGATTGGATAAAACACAGGAGGAATGGAAAGGAAAGAGGAGGGACGAGTACAGGGAAAAGATGAGTAGAAGAACAAATGATAAAAGAGGGATGTTGGATTTGATTTACGCTAAGTCTGCCTTATCTAAGTTGTGTACAGTGGGACAGAGCATCCTTGTCTATTTTAGTTCCCACCACTATCTATGCTGTCTAGGTGGCTAGGCATGAGGATGCATTGTGCATGTAAGCGCACCGTATGGATGGTATATGAATAGCACAGACAGATGTGTGCTTATCAGCAGGGAAAAGCATGATCATTAGGTTTTCCGGAGCCCATTTGGGCAGCTTACAAGAGCACTGAACTTTGACCTGCAGCGATGGCCCTTAGGGTTCAGCCAGTGAGTTGCACAACGGTTTGTTTGCATTTGTCGTCTTTTTTCTCTTTCCCTCTCAATGCTTTTTCTCAATTTTAATTTCTTGAGCTTTAGCGACATTGTAGTTTAACCAACAGCACTGTGAAGGCAGTTGCATTTAAATGAATTTGGATGATGTTCAGGCCTGCTTTATGTTTGCACATGTGTCTAAAACTCAACTGCAGTTAACGCATGGAACGACTAAAACAGGAAATGAATATGCATATGTTGAGAGAATCGTTGCAATTTTGCATAGTGTGAATGTGAATTCAGATTCATTTTGTAACGATAAATTAATCTACAGTAGTTGAGTAGATTTTTCTTTTACTAGGCCTGTATTTTACACCTTCATCTTTGACACATACTACACATGTGAATGTTGGATGTACTGTATGTATGTTACAACTTCATTTGTGCAAATTGTTCTTATGTAATCTCATTTCATTAATTCATAAAAACTGTGTCCGTTTCTGAAAGAGATGCTTCAATTGCTCACACATGACTTTTCTAGGCCTCTGATCATTTGATCCTTAAACATACCCCATTGCATATACGTAAAGGGAAGTAGGCCTGGCTGGTGCAGGCCGGGTTGTGTGTCTATTATTGGCCGGTTAGTTGCTTGCCTTGTTGTGTGCAGCCAGTGAACCCAGAGCCTGCAGTGCAATCCAACAACTTTTTGCAATGCTGCACTTTCCTCAGTCCTTGGAAGCCAACACTTATGACGCAAAACCAGAAAAACTGCTTATTTGTCGCAGTATATCTTTTTGCGGGACGGCCAAGTAGAAGTCAGTTTCAGTGGTATTCCCTTCGGAGGCCAGTTGCCTTCTGGTGCATTTTGGTCCATTCCTTTCATTTCTAGTGTCTATTCTCCCCCCTCTCCCTTCTAATCTACATTAAAATAATACAAATAAAGAACAAAGGCAGCATGAGGAGGGACGAGCTTATGGAGCCAAACTAGCACACAAGGGAGCATGGTGTACCCTCCTCAACTCCTGAAAAAATTATATAATTACATTTTGGGAAAAAGCATAAAACAAACAATGTCTGAAAACAGAAGTGGATGAGATGAAAAGTGACAGATGTATAGGTAAAACTTAAATCATTAAAGAAACAACTTGTACAACATGCCTTAAATATTGGTGTGGATGTTGATAAGCTAGGTCAGGCTGTCATCCAGAAAGAGATACTGCTCTGCTACTTACTACACACACACACACACACACACACACACACACACACACACACACACACACACACACACACACACACACACACACACACACACACACACACACACACACACACACACACACACACACACACACACATACAAAGGCCGCCTATGGCTCTGTGCACTTTGTTAACAGCTGTGCTTGCTGTGTCTCTGAGTGTGTGCGTGTTAATGTGTGTTTAGGTGCTTGTGTGTCAAACCCTGTCTGTGACAGAGGGACAGTAGGCAGGGGACCAATAGAAAAGCAGAATGAAAGGGGCAAAGCATGGTTTCATAGGTGTACACGGACACACACACACACACACACACACACACATACACAGTTTTTACACAGTCATTATCATTGAGTGTGTTGTGCGACAGACAGGGAACTGAGTCCTAGACTGCTGAGTAGGAAATTAAAACTTGCGGTTTTGTGTGTGTGTGTGTGTGTGTGTGTGTGTGTGTGTGTGTGTGTGTGTGCGCGCATGTGTAATCTTTTCCATGAAACAGATGACCAGATCATGAGGTGAATCCAGGTGAGAGCTCTGTCCTCGTACTATCAAAGGGAGGATAGACACATTGATAAGGCTGAAATATATGGTGGAAATCGGCACGGGAAGTTACGATTTTAATGGTGGTTGTAATTTTATTATAGCAGGTAATGACTTCCTGAAATGCAAGTTGTGTAACTCTTTATACCATTGTACATGCATTTCTCTCATGTCAGTCCATTTATTCAGTGATTAATGGAAAAGATCAGACTCTTACATAAGCTCAACCCCTCTTCTATAAAGACATCCAAGTTCACAACCTGCATTTTCACAAAGCCTGAAAATACAGTTTCTTTAAGTGCAAGCGCTTAAGAGTCACGGTATGTTTACAATGCTAATTGAGCTGTTAATCTACTACTAATAGCACAGACTGCTATTACAGTAAAATGCTTGTAAGCCATTGTGTAAATAGAACCTCTCATACATTTTGGTATCGACCACAATGTGTCTGTAGCAGCAAGTATAAGTAAGATAACTGTCAAGTAGGGCTGGCCCGAATGCCATTTTTCAGGCTTCGAGTATTCGTTGGTTTTTCCGAGCGAATATTCGGATACTCGTTCCAGAAAAACACACCATCAAACCAACATTAAAGCGGACCTATGATGCTTTTTGACTTTTATGACCTATAAACGTTGTTATGATGATTTATAGTCATGCTTAACCATACTAAATTATCAAATAATGACATACATGCATTTCGACGTATTCCCTGCTGACCGTCTGGGGTGTCTGTGCAGAGCACTAGACACTATTCTAGCCAGTCGAGAAGTCACGTGTTCAAAGCGGCTTGACGCTTTGTAACTTCGTGACGTCGCATGTAACTTCGTGAAGTCACCACGCGGATGTTTCCATGTATGGTAATGCTGTCACTTCCCTGTTCGCGTCTGCCTCGCGTCCTTATAGGTCCATGCTCGCACTTCCCGACACTGAAAGTGTTCCGGAAGGAAGGTAACCAATCACAACGGAGTGGGGTTTGCAGGAGGGGGGGCGAGCGGAGATTGCCGAAGCACAGGCGGAGTGAGCGGAGATGCCCGAAGCACACACACTCAAGTGTTGACAGGACGGCTGGACGCCAAAATAAGAGAAAGAGCTTCCCGAAAATCTACATAGTTTTTTGTGATGTGATTCGTGTCAGGTTGCTCTATAGCAGTGTAAAACAAGAAATTAAGACCAGAAAAGTAGTATAATAGGTCCTCTTTAATAATGCCAATGTACTCACTGAAACCGAGTGTGTGAGCCGAGACAGCAAGCTGCGTATTTTGTTGATGCTTTAATAACTTTCGAACGGGAGTAAAGTTGGAGTTCCTTACTTTTTCCCTGTGGAGGCAAACAGCTGTTTTTCCGTTCCAAATCAGCTGTCCTCTGCGCCATCGTAACCCATACAGGAGCTTATCAATTCATCCAGGAACGTGCATCTTTTCGGCGATTTATAAATCCATACAAACATCCAATATTGATAGTCTTTTGTGTCCATATTATATCCATTATTGACCGCTTATTCCCATGATGCAAGCAAGTCACGGTTGATGATGGCTGAATGTAAACAAACAGCGGAGCTAAGCTAACGTTAGCATTATGCCAAGCATTGCATTTCCTTCCAAAATCGCGCTAATGTTGTGGTAGCCTATAGAGTTATTAGGAACACAATCTATTCTTCCTCCATCTCTCTCTCCCTCCTGTGCTTGGTGCCGCTTTTAGTTTGCCTCACTCTGGTAACATCACGTAGCCTACTACAGCTGATATCACCGGTTGCGCTTCTAGATATAAAGGGCAGCGGCCAGCTAGGTCAAAGTTCAAATAATTCGATAATATATTTTAAATTAACGTCTAATTTGTATTTTACAATTGTTTTATAACTTGTGTATCCAAATATTGTTTGCTGACAAAATATACTGCAGTTTGAGCTACCTTTGCAAAAAAAATGTAAAACAATGTTTTTTGAAAAAAATAAAACGAATATTCCGAATACTGAATTGTGCTCCGAATACTAATTTAACAAACGAATACTCGGATATTCGAATAATTCGGGCCAGCCCTACTGTCAAGTAGAGAGCAGACATTGAATGGTTGGTCATAGCTGTTATTCTGTTTACACATCGTTTTACTTTATTCCTTCCTATTTTGAATCAAAATTTCTTTTTAGTTTATTTTATCTAAGGAGGCAGAAGTTTTGCAGATAGACAGACAATGCACTCAGCTTTTTGCACATAGACTCATATTGAATTTGTCATATTGGCTTGTGTTTTCATCTTGGACTTGTATGTTTGTGTCTTTGCTTACACAGGGGTTTCTATCGTCGTGGGCTTATACAAATGTGTGTGTACAGTACGTGACTCGAAACACTGCATGTACAGTATTTATTTATATGTAGGCCTATGACAGGTGTTTTACAGGTTTTACGCGCCTGCATGCTCCTGTGTGTGTGTGTGTGTGTGTGTGTGTGTGTGTGTGTGTGTGTGTGTGTGTGTGTGTGTGTGTGTGTGTGTGTGTGTGTGTGTGTGTGTGTGTGTGTGTGTGTGTGTGTGTGTGTGTGTGTGTGTGTGTGTCTGTTTGTTGAGATGGTGTCAACTTGGCACAAACAAAAAAAAGGGTGTATTTTAGTATCAGTTTTCTGTCCCCAGGGCCTATACGTGTCACATGATCAACTGACCTGATTTTGTGTTGCCAAGGTGATGCCTGGTTTCCGGGTTCAAATGAATGCCCAGCACCGCCCCGCGACCTTGGGACATGACTTTGTCACTATGGGGACAGCCTCCGGCGTTACTTTAAATGAGAGGAGTAGTGCGTAGGACGGGTTGCATCAAGCATTTGCCTCTGCACTCGTGCATCAAATTAGGCACTTACTCAACCACATTTATTTACTATGGGAAGATTAACTCATTTCTCAGAAACACACGTAACAAGGTAATACATTTGCATTCACAACATGGACACATGATGCAGAAGTCTTGTTCTCTAGGATTAAGTTGTTTCTCTCAGTAGTTGTAAACAGAAGTTTGGTCAGTGCTGGATCTGTAGGCGTTTGACCTGTTGGACTTCGGAATAAAATGATTCAATTGAATGTTGTATATGCAAAGTAGAGAAAAGGAGAAGCGTGACACTCTCGGTGTTGTTGCAGTGACGAGTGGACACAGATACATTTCCAATATTGTGTTTATTATGGGTTTGAACCATAATGTAAAACATCGATCTCTATGTTAGAGCTCTATCAAGCTGCGTCAGCATGTATTAAGTCATATTTTATGAGTTTAAAAGAAAAAGCATTCACCATTTGGCATAATACTATGAAAGTGACAGTCTATTAACAAAACAAGTAGAAAACCAACGGACACAAATATTTTAGTTTTCCATAGAAACACTTTTTTTTACTTTTATTACCAGCTTTCCAGTTCATCATGAAAGCCTCCAGTTTACCGGAGGCTTTCTGTCAAAGTGAAACACCATCCGACAGTATGCAAGCCCGAGCTCGTGAAAGAGACCAAAATGCCTCCAAAGAACTATGTTTTTAATAAATACTATTTAAAAAAAAAAAAAAAAAAGAAAGAAAAAAAAGGAGGACACACGCCTCAAACCAGTGTCTCATGTGGGTAAACAAAGCGTGGTTGCCATGCCGATGGGGCGTCGGTGTATAAATAGCACGGCTGTTTGTTCTGAATACTCCAGAGAGAAAGAGAGAATGAGAGAGAGATAGAGAGGGAGCGTGAGATAGGGAAGGAGAGAGAGGTGATAGAGAAGCGAAAGCCAGTGTATAAAATCCAACAAACACAGACATTTACAGATGCATATCGTTTGCAGTTTTTTAACAGACAGAACAGTTACTTGCGTGGACATTATTTCTGAACATGTGGGGGCTCCTTTAGTTGCTCTTAGTTGTTACAACCAAAAGCATCTCATTCCAGTGTAAATAAGACTTGTCTGACTGTTAAGCTGATGATTATAATTGCACAGCGGGGGGGATTATGTTATTATGCAGTGATAATTGAGTGTGGGAACAGGCAAGCAATAATCAAGAAAGATAACATTTCCTGCTGGCGTATAGAATAATGTAAGGATTGTTTTAAACGACATTAACACACTCTCCGTGTTTTCCTTTTTTAGGGAATGGTGACAGAAGCCACAGACAGACAGACGTGGTTGGACGGCGCAGGCTACTGGAACTCTTGCCTCCCATTGGTGGAGAGATCCAGACTTGAAACTAGGAAGTGTAGTTCCAGTTGGTTGACAGCTATCAACTGATCAGACCCCAGGCTCCACCCATCCCCCCGCCAACGTAGCTCCGCCTCCTCTGCTCAGGTAGGATGTCTGCGGGGAGTGAAAAGTCTCATTCATGTGTTATGTGTTTGGTTCAGTCCAAACAAACTCTAGTGCATTTGCTCACAATGGATTATTTGTCTGTGAACACTACTTATGCAAGTCACCACAAATGAGTGAGTCCATGTATCGAAGATATACGAAAGAGGAATAGGGCCACACATAAGAAAAAAAAATGGAGTTCAGAATTCTGACTTTTTTCTCAGAATTCTGAGTTTAAAGTCAGAACTAAAAAATGTTGTATGTGTGGCCCTAATGCAGGATTCCAGTCATTAAAAGTGATTTCGAATGAAGTCCCTGAACATAAAGCCCCATGCTCACACCTCTTGGTTCATTTGTAAACTCAGAAAAAGACAAGAATCAATAGTCAAAATACGGACTCCAATTTTGCAACTTCTCATTTTTACATTGTTCAACATGTTCTGGTAACGACGTGTTCAGTTTTTTGTTTGAATAGGAGTTTGTTTAATAAGCAAATTTCCCTTCTCTTAATGTTTCTTGGGATATGAAGGATTCCACAGTTGTTGTAAATGAACGTTCTTATGTGAAACAGAAACTGTTCTTTCGTACACCTTTGAATTACCCTTGTGACCCCTCACATTTGATTTCGGTCCCCTTTTTGGGCCCCGACCCTCAGGTTTGAGAACCCTGCACTAGATATTGTACCTGTCTTGGTGTCACATTCTTTTCTTGGCGTAGTTGTTGAGCATTGTGTCAGTGATCTAGTTTAATACAACAGTCAGAAGAACTGATGTGTGTGTTTGGTTGACCCAGAGCATAAACATATCACCGTTTGAGCATTCAATTCTCCTTTTTCTTCTCCTCTTCTTTCATTTGTGTGATTTGTCTTTTCCGAATTTTCACTTTGACCCTCCCACTGATGCCTCTCCTCTCTCCCTCCATTCTGTATCCTCCTTCAGCCTTTTATCTCCATCTCACCAGCTGTGTGTAGACTTATCCATTCTATTCTATGAAGGGAGGAGCAGGATGAATAAGAAGGGCTTACTGAGACCAGAGTATAGACTGGAATTTTTTAAGGAAGTTTAATTGGTGAAAAAAGAAAAAGAAAACACAAAGAGAACTGTCAGGGTCTCTCCATGGTGTAGTGGTTAATGTGTGTACCATATTGTGGCTCAGTCCTTGTCGCAGCAGACCCAGATCAAATCCAGCTCGGGTTGTTTTCTGCATGTCATCTCCCTCTCACTCCATTACATCTCTTTCTCTCCACTATATGTCAATTAAAGGATGACAAATGCCACGACAATATCTTTAAAACAAAGCTGAATGCAAAGAAAACTGATGTATGTCTTAAGTATTCTCGCAAGTTAGACAGTCTGCAGGGGGCTATATTCTTCTTTGTTTATCACCCTTCAGCAGTGTGCAGTTATACACGACTCGCCAACAAAATCACAAGTTGCTGCTGTGAGGTATTTCCGTCTGCTGCTTGGGGAATTGCTTCATAACTATACAAATATGTTTTGAAGTGCAGACTAATTAGTTTATTAAATTGACTTTGTACCCATTCAGAGAGTAGGTGCATAAAATAAGGAGAGATAAAAAAAATAAAGTAAGATTTAGATTAAACAAATGCAGGAATGGGTCAAGATTAAAAAAAAAATCTGTTTATTCCTCACTAACAAAGACTCTTCCTCCTTTCCCCCCCTCTCTCCTCTATCCACCCTCTCTCTTCCTTTCTTCAGCCATCCGTGGTGATGAATTGAAATGACACAGTTTTTCGTTCTGCTTCCTTCTCCCCTCTTTTGAAAAATTCAAACAATGACGCGGGCGGTGAAGTCGTGGTGATCGACACGTGTCAGAAAAACATCTGTTAGTGGAGGAACCATATATACAGACCTGTCAGTCATCCACATAGGGGACGGATCCATTTTTTTGTCCATGGCTAACAGTGAGTTAAACAGTAGATTAAGCTGATGTTAATGCAAAAAAAAAAAACACTTTACTTTTAGGGGGCAAGGGTCAAGATACAGCATTAACGAGAATACTTTCATCTTGTATTGGTTTGTCTCATGCTGTATGGTTGCTGCAGGCTGTTGTGTTGATTGTGACTTTTTTTCAAACTGGAGCTGTGGTTTTCCAGCTGCATTTCGTAAATAATATCACTATTTCGAATAATTTATTATTGAATTTGTAGGGAAGAAAATGACAGGTGCTCCTGTGGTGTAGTGGGTAGTGCGAATACCATTGACACTCAGTCACTATTCATCTGTTAGAAAAAAGGTTACATTTTATTCTGCTGTTAGGTAAAGAGCCAGAACTGCCAAACTATGAAATAAATGTATAGTTTACTAACCACTATGTATAGCTTCACGAGTCCCTGAATTCTTAATCCATTATTTTTTTATTTTTTTATACAATTTCCTAAAAAAGTTCCCCCTGGATAAAATAACTCAATTTGGTACTAATCACAAGGGAAATAGAGACAGTATTTAATTCATCCACTTACGATGAATGATTCCCAACCAATTGCTTGTGTCCTTTCCAAGTGGGAGTAAGACAGATAAACATGCAGCAATGTGACATTTGTCTACAAGAAAACATGAAATTAAATTTGTATGGAAAATAAAGTTTAAAATACAATTACATTCAAATAATGAATACATTCTTACAGTATGTAGGTTGAAATGTAGTTTTTCATTCCTATTTTCCCCTCAGTACCAAATGACATACTTCTTAGCAGAAAACATATCACATTTATAAAAATAAATACAACTACAAAGTTATGTAATAAATCATAAAACTCCCAAAAATGATTTAGATGTAACATTCATAGATTCATTTATCAACTGCTCTCTTCACGCTCCTTCATGGAAACCAGGAACTAAACCTAGCCATCTGTCTTCTCTTACTAGACTGTGTAGCAATGATCAGCTCATTAAGTTCCTTACATTGCCGGAGGGGTCTGTTACTTTGAATGCAGATAATATATGGGGCTGGTTTGCAAAATACAGTGTCGTGCGAAAGTTTGTGAACCCCTTGAGCCTTTTGGAATTTTATTTATGTTAACCATTATTAATTCATTTTTTTCAATACCAGTATTTTTTATATGAAATAATAGATGTTTGTTTATCAATTCAACATTTTTCTTTTCCAGAAATCAATTGTTAAAACAGATAAAACAAATTATTTGACAAATGTTGTATGTGCAAAGGTTTGTGAACCCTAAGCTGCATTGCTTCAATCGAATAAGGTAAACACAATCAAGTGGGACAAATTGATTGATGAAATAGACCAATGCAATGAGATCTTTAGGGAAGAAATTGGGCGCTCACTAGCTAAAACAAAGATAAAACCAGACCAGTTTAGGCCCACCAAAACTGAACCCATACAGGTCAGACATGCTAAAAGGGAAAGAAATCTCAGAAGATCTCAGGAACAGACTTGTGATGCTGCACATTTGTCTGGGGACAGCTATGTTCAATTCAAAAAAGTTTGAGCTCCATCGGTCCACCGTGAGGCAAATCATCTGCAAATGGAGAGCTTTAAGACTGACTGAACATCTGCCTACAAGTGGACTTCCTTCAAAATCCACAAGCGCTGCAATAAAAGTATTTTTTTAGTTAAAAGCCAACCCACACATTACATCTAGTGATTTACAGACCTCTCTGCAGCATCTGGGACAGATGTGCATGGTTCCACAATAAGAAGAAAACTCAGTCAACATGGCTTTCAAGGGAGGGTTGCTGAAGAAGCCTCTGCTCTCAAAAAAGAACAAAACTGCTTGTCACAACTTTGCCAGAGAGCACCTGGAGATACCTGAAGTCTTATTCTGTGGACAGATTACTCCAAAATTGATCTGTTTGGTCACAACCAAAACCGCCATGTTTGGGCAAAAACGCAACTCTGCCTACCACCAAGAGAACCTTCTCCCAAGTGAAGAATGGTGGTGGCAAATGGTCTGCAAATCTCCAGATGTAATGTTTGGGTTGGCTTTTACCTGAAAAATCCCTTTTCTTGTGGTAAGGCTTGAAGATATTTTGAAGGAAGTCCACTTCTAGGCAGATGTTAAGTCACCTTAAAGCTCTCCATTTGTAGATGATTTGCCTCACGGTGGGCCGATGGAGCTCAAACTTTTTTATACGAATGTATAGCTGTCCCCAGACAAATGTGCAACATCAAAACTCTATTACTGCGATCCACTGAGATTTTTTCCCCTTTGAGCATGTCTGACCTGTATGGGTTCAGTTTGGTGAGCCTAAACTGACCTGGTTTTATCTTTGTTTTAGTTAGTGGCGCCCAATTTCTTCCCTCAAGATCTCTCATTACATTGGTCTATTTCATCAATCAATTTGGCCCACCTGATTTTGTTTACCTTGCTCGATTTAAGCAATGCAGCTCAGGGTTCACAAACTTTTGCACATACAACATTTGTCAAATAATTTGTTTTATCTGTTTTAACAATTGATTTCTGGAAAAGAAAAATGTTGAATTGATAAACAAACATCTGTTATTTCATATAAAAAATACTGGTATTGAAAAAAATGAATTAATAATGGTTAAAATAAATAAAATTCCAAAAGGCTCAAGGGGTTCACAAACTTTCGCACGACACTGTATGCACGGCTTAGATTACAGTTTTGCAGAACTAGGCGGTGATATATATTGATATACCAAGCAAAAGAGTACACTTATTTATGTCTTGCAATGGAAATCAGACAGAGATATTTTCAGAGATTGATTGATTTTTTTTTTGTCATTTAAAACTGAATTGACTCCCACCCACTCTTTCATGGTTGGAACTCAACAGCATCGGCTCACAGTAATCTCAAAGATGCCAAATTAACCCGGCTATGCACTTCATAATAAAGATTTACTACAGGATTTAGATGTCCAGCAATGGCAGGGGGTATCATTAAAAAAACGCTCAATATAAAGTCAACCCAACATGTCCCTGCTGTATGACATTGGATCACATTGAACTTCAGAAACTTTTATACAGATCCAGTTTCGAGTTCAAAAATATAAACAGTTCATTGATTTCTGTTTTTTTGTTAGAATTAATACCCTCTTAATGTCAGACATATTGTAGCAATAACTTCATTTAAACCTCATGAAAGTTTTCTGCGATAAACCTGTTACATTATGTGCTGCTGCCTTGAGAGGGTTAAGCAACCAGAGTAAATGGAGAGGTTCCCCCTTCTCTCTCTGTGTGTGTGTGTGTGTGTGTGTGTGTGTGTGTGTGTGTGTGTGTGTGTGTGTGTGTGTGTGTGTGTGTGTGTGTGTGTGTGTGTGTGTGTGTGTGTGTGTGTGTGTGTGTGTGTGTGTGTGTGTGTGTGTGTGTGTGTGTGTGTGTGTGTGTGTGTGTGTGTGTGTGCGTGTGCGTGTGAGGATGGATTTACCCTTCTCTGTTTTCTTGTAATAGCTGCGCTCTGCTTTATTTGATCTGGGCCCCCGCTCTCATAGTAGGATTGAATTGGGTTTGGAGAGCTAGGGGAAATACACACACACACACACAGACACACACACACACACACACACACACACACACAAACACACACACCTGAGACTGCTACAGCTACAGCAGCTGCCAGGGAGTGAAGGAGGGAGAGAGACAGAGAGGGACGGAGGGAGAAGTAAGTTTCATGAGGATAGGGGGAGGTAGTGAGGAACAAAAAAGAGGAGACAGATCGACTAGAGAGACGGTAGATTATTGGAATGAATCGAGATAAGGACAAAGAGAAGAGAGAGGTCAGTTACATCTTGGAAAGAAAGTGTTCTATTCTAATGCAGTGGCGGCCACAGACGAGGTATGAATTAAATCACACATTTTAAAATTGATTCAATCCCATTGTCTCTCACCTGGTTTCACTTTTTTCGTCCTGCCGTCTCCACTTGTCATGCCATCAGGCACACACACACACACACACACACACACACACACACACACACACACACACACACACACACACACACACACACACACACACACACACACACACACACACACACACATGCCGTAATGTGGCTGTCTCTGCACACCAAGCAATTAGTTAATTACCTCGACGCACGCTGCTGTCTTTTTTGATGAATTGCTAAGAAGAGAAGAGTGAGGTGAAGGGACTGGGAGGAAGACAGAGATATGAAGAAGAGTGCAGTAATGAATGAAAACAGGGACATTCTCAATTGGAAAGAGTTGGTCTGTGACTGACTGCCCATTGTGTGTAGCATTAGATATGCTTAGCAGGAGAAAAGAAAAAAGGACACACAATGAGGAACTTTTTATCAAAATCTGCTCCTGAGTGAAGCACACAATTAAACTCAGTCGAGACAGAATAACTCTTTGACGGTACACTTCTGCTGTATGCTCCTCATGTTCCACGCAGCTGGCGTCTGTTTTCCAAAGGCGAGATGTTTATGTCAGGCGTAATAATCATACAGAGGTGCCAATGGCTTCCCCCTTAGGAGCTAATCAGTGTGTGTAAGTCTGCTGGTTGGCTCAGGCAATAGTGTTCCACTACTCTGATAAACATCACTGTGTGTGTACCTCATGCTTTTCTGCAAAAGTGTATTCATCATTAGAACATATTCCTCCATCTAAACGTGTGTTTGTGTGTGTGTGTGTGTGTGTGTGTGTGTGTGTGTGAACTTTACAGTGTGTGGGCAACGTGCATGTGTTTTTTTAGACACAGCCTGCAGTGCCTTGTGTGTTTGTGCACACAGTGACATGCTGAATGCATATGCAAGTGAAATGCCGTGCGGTGCTGTGGGGTATCAACTGGAATCCAGCCATCAGCATGGAAAAATATGTTGCTGTAGGTCACTAGTAATGAGCCGTGCATGTTCTGGAACGTCCCGTGAGAGTGCACTTGCGTGTGTGTTTGTCTGTGTGTATATGTTTGTGTGTGGGTGGGTGTGTGTGTGTGTGCCTGCGGGCGGGAATGGGGTGAATGCTGGCGTCTGCATTTTTGTGAGTGACTTAATATATCTTAGCATTTTACTAAAGTGGTCTTGAAGAGTTAGATAAAGTGTGTGTGCGTGCGTGTGTGTGTGTGTGTGTGCGCGCGTGTGTGTGCGCATGTGCAAGTATGTGTGTGTTTTGGGAACTTGAGAAATATGTGCGTCTGTGTGTGTGTGATTCTACTCTGTGTGGGTGCCATCATTCACATAATAGTGCTTGTCTGCCTGCGGTGAGATTAATCCACTGTCCCTTCCTAAGTCCGACCCACTTTTGCTGCTCTTTTTCTTTTGTTTGCTCTTGATTCCCCCCTCTGCTTCGTATAGCATTAAGCAGTGAGTAATGATGACTGACATCATCTCTGGCTAGGCTAGTGCCCACTAATTGGCCGGAGCGGTCTGATTGCATTAGATGCTGCTCCATCGGGGGTATTCCATGTCCTCCAGCCGCCCACCATGAAAGATATCTCTTTAAAACAAACAAACCATTGCTTTTGAGCCTGGCCCTTTTGTTTTTGGTTTTATTAATATTAGGGGTTCAGGGGTTTGGTTGTAAACAGGTTGTGAAAAAATTTGCACTTTTTCAATCTATGGTCTCTTGAAAAAAACAAAAAGAATAACGTAAAAAGTTATGATTTATGTCGAGCTTTGACTTGGTCTTGTTAATCGCTATCATCTCAGTTGCTCTGTCTCTGGATACCTCAAGGATATTGCAAACGCGCTACTACGGGGGGACACTAATACGCCACAGAAACGTCTTTAGGTTATTGTGCGGGTGCTCTGTGGCGCTCGTGTGAGAAAGCAATAAAGGTTGAAAAATGAAGTTGTGCTTTAGATTTACTAAAAGCCATGAGAGGCTCTTTCCCTCCAATCATCTCTCTTACCCTCTGTCTGTCTGTCTGTCGTCTTTCTTTCACAGCAGCCACCTTTTTGAAGTGATGTAAATGATTATAGTAATGGATGCCCCCCCCCCTGCGCACACACACACACACACACACACACACACACACACACACACACACACACACACACACACACACACACACACACACACACACACACACACACACACAACCACCACCTCCTCCTCCACCACTCCAACCTCTCTCACTGGGTCTCTCTTTCGCAGTCCGCTCCTCTGTACATTCCGTTCTATGCATTAGCGGATGCCCCCTGCTCTCTCTCTGCCTAATGCAATCACACCTCCACTCTAAGTGCATTGAGAGAGAGAGAGAGAGAGGCAATGGAGAAGTATAGGAAGAGAAAGCCAAGGAGATAAGAGAATGAGGGGACCAGTGGGTGGCAACTGGCTGGAGTAACCACATCAGAGGAGGATGATAATTACCCTGGAGACGAGACCTGAGAAGTCAGACACATTAGACCATTTACAGGTTCTCTTTTTAGTCGAGGTTCCCTGTGTAGTTTCTTGGCCACAAATGTCATCTGTACAATCGCAAAACTACAATTTTATTTTTTTTGCATTTACAGCCGTCTGATTTAAGAGCGTTCTTCAAGGCTGGCATGTAATGGAAAGCCATGTGAATAAGTCATGACACACCTTGGAACGATAAGTTGACGTAGTTACGTGAAAAATGCAGATGGTTCCCTCACTTCAAAGGCGCCAAAGCAAAGTGGGTTCCTCCAGATATTTCTATGGATTGTATATATACGTTGACTTCACGATGATAATCTCTTCCCCCCTCCCCCCCAGGAGGAGCAGAGCTTAGTTCAGCAACTTTAGCTTCTAGTGAGATGAATGAGGCTGGCCTTTTGTGGAGCCTGGGAAGTCCTTAAACTGAGACCTATAGAGTTTATTGCTTTTACAACTAGGCTCTGTATGATAAAGTGATGTCTTTCTGGCCACCCACGCTCTCCCATGTAATGCCATTGGAGATCACTCTATATATTTCAGTGTTATTACAGCTCTCTGCCTTGTTGCCTCTGTGATTGTGTTTTCTTTTTCACTTCTACTATAGGTAGCAACACTGAAATAAAAAAACAGCCACTGCTTTGTAATGTGAATTATGTCAATCTCCTTTAGTCGAACGTGGTTGGCATGGCTGAGCAAACACTGTTTGTAATTGGAATATGGCTTAGCATGTTTTTTGCTTGAAGTCTGATGATGTAATAGCCTGTCTGTGCAGTTGGCTCCAATCACTGCCTCCCACCCTCTGTGATAATTGAGAAAAACAGTTCAATTAGTTTGACAGGAGCAAGAGAATCAAATAAGAGTCCCATGTGACAGCCCGGGATGATGTAGATAGTTTGCTTTACAGTTGCACACA
>CM049396.1:427500-432500 GCA_026929865.2 Hyperoplus lanceolatus
TGTTGGCTTTAGCAAAACAATTACACAAATAAAATTCAAAGGAGCCCATAGAATAATTACGTAATGGAAATTAATTATACTTCTTCAAATTCAAAGTTCATTTAGTTACTTAATGATGACTTTCTGTCCTATCAAAGTTCATAATCATGTCAAAGTTCATAATCATGTCAAAGTTCATAATCATGTCAAAGTATTTGAAACAGTCCATAGTGAAGGCTGGAAGATCACGGCCTCCCTCCGTTCATCCTGCTGCCTCCATTAGAAGACAGAGCTTGTCTATCGGTCGTTGAATCAAACTGGTTTTGGTTTTGACCAAAACACTTCTCACGAAGCCCTTGTCATCTGGAAATGTCTTCATGACGAGGCCCATCATCCATGAGTTCCTTGGTGCTGTGTTGTCAACGATGACGACCAGATCCCCAGGACTCAAGTTCCTTCTTATGCTGTTCCACTTGCTTCTTTCCTGCATGAGCGGAAGATACTCTTTTGTCCAACGTCTCCAGAAGAGATCTGCAAGATATTGTGTCTGTCTCCATCTCTTTCTGGAATATTGATCATGTTTTTCAAAAACTCCTGGTGGCATTGTTGTTTTCGCCTTCAGCTGAAGCAAATGGTTTGGGGTTAGCGGTTCCAAATCATTGGGGTCACTTGACACTGTAGTTATTGGTCGGTCATTTAGGATGGCTTCTACTTCACACAGCGCTGTTGATAGAGTTTCATCGTCCAGTGTTTGTTGTTTTAGAACAGATGTGAGGATCTTTTTGACTAGTTTAATCAGTCTCTCCCAGACTCCGCCGTAGTGGGCTCCAAAAGGAGGGTTAAAAATCCATTTTATTCCTTCTGTCAGACAGGTGTTTTGAATTTTCTGATGATTTAGCTCTTTCAGAGCTTCTTGCAGTTCCCTTTGGGCCCCGATGAAATTTGTCCCACAGTCAGTCCTGATACTTACAACTGATCCTCTTCTGCAGATGAATCTGCGTATAGCGTTTATGCATGAGTCTGTGGTGAGGAAATTTGCCATCTCCAGGTGGATAGCTCGACTCACCAGGCAGGTGAAGATGACCCCCCAACGTTTCACTTGAGCTCGTCCCCTCTTCACTTCAATGGGACCAAAGTAGTCAATGCCAACGTGACTAAAAGGTGGTAAGTCTGGATACAATCGATCCGCAGGAAGATCTGCCATTTTCTGTTCTCCAGGTCGTGCCTGCATGCGTCTGCAAAATACACAGTTTCTGATGATTTTCCTCGCTAAGGTGTTTGCATGAGGGAGCCAAAACCTTTGCCTTAGCCTGGAAAGCATATGACTTCTCCCTGAGTGTCCAACTTGATGATGGATATGTTGTAGGATGAGGTGAGAGGTGTGAGACCCTTTAGGGAGAATAATTGGGTTTTTCTGGTGCACTGGCATTGCACTTTTGTTTATTCTACCTCCTACTCTCAGGATGCCGTTATCAAAAATCGGATCCAGCTTGTAGATGGTGCTTCTTGAACTGAGGGTTTTGCCATTTTCCAGGTGAGTGAATTCATGGCTGAAGTAGCGTCTTTGTTCAAAGCAGATGATAGCTCTCTCTGCCTCTTGCATATCCTCCACTGATAGGTTTTGTGTTCCATGCTTGTCTTTTACTTCTTTCTTCGTCTTTGAAGACACATGTGTCTGATTCTTTCTTAGCTGACTTAGCAGTTGAAGTATTCTTTTCACCTTTAATATCCAGGCCACAGATTTCTGAAGTCGGTTCCATGATGAGTGATACTTGATTAATGTGCATATGGGATGTTGATTTTCAATCCTCACACTGTTGACTGTGATCTCCTTTTCCACACTGTTAACTGTAACGACCTTTCTCACCTCTGGGTCATTTGCTGATATCTCTCCTAGATCTTGTGTGACCTTTGGCCATGTCCTTCTCTCTCTGCTCAGGTATTCAGGACCTTTCAGCCATCTTGATCTTAAGAAGGATTCCACATGCAACCCTCGGGAGGCGCTGTCAGCTGGATTTTCTTTTGAACTTATGTATCTCCACTGGCTTGTGTGGGAGAGATCCTGGATCACTGCAACTCTGTTGGCTACAAATGTATGAAATCTCTTGGTTTGATTGTGAATGTATTTCAATACAGACGTACTATCTGTCCAGAAAGTTGAATCTGTGAGTGGTAAGTGCAGCTCCTTCCTCAGCATCCGATCCACTTTTACAGCCAGTGTCGCTGCAGTGAGTTCAAGCCTGGGGATGGTGATCTGCTTGAGAGGTGAGACTCTGGCTTTTCCAAATATGAAGGAGGTATGAATTATGCCTTGGTGATTTGTTAGTCTAAGGTAGCTTACTGTACCATAACCTGACTCACTTGCATCGCAGAAGTGATGCAGCTCAGCAGTCTCCACTGGGTCAAAGTTGTCAGGCTTTATACATCTTGCTACTTGAAACTCCCGTAATTGGTTTAACTCCTCCATCCATCTATGCCAGGGCCTTGCAAATTCCTGAGGAATAACTTGATCCCATCCATATCTGGATTTGCAGAGTTCTTGGAGTAGTTGTTTGGCTTTCAGGATGAAAGGTGAGAGAAAACCTAATGGGTCATAAACTGAACTTACTGTTGAGAGTATCCCTCTTCTGGTTGCAGGCCGGCTGTTTACAGTTACTTTAAAGCTGAAGGTGTCACTGTGCATGTTCCAGTGGATTCCAAGTGCCGGTTCAACTGTGATTTGTTCTTTCAGCTTTTCTTTATCGAGGTCCAGTTCCTTGACTGCTTTTGCTCTGTGATGCACAGGAATGCTTGCCAACACCTCACAGTTATTGCTGACCCATTTTGTCAGGGTGAAGCCTCCTTGACTGCAGGCTTCAGTGAGATCTTTGACGAGCTTTATGGCTTGGTCAGCTGTTGCCACAGATCGGAGGCAATCATCCACATAAAAGTTAGTTTTGATTGTTTTCATAACTTCATCAGAGTAATGCTTCTGGTTGTCATCAGCAGTTTGACGCAGGGCAAAATTAGCAATGCTCGGGGATGATACAGCGCCAAAGAGGTGAACTTTCATCCTGTAAACACCAAGTGGTTTGCTGATATCACCCTCTGGCCACCACAAAAACCTCAGGAAGTCTCTGTCCTTTTCATCAACATGTACTTGATAAAACATCGCCTCAATGTCTGCCATAACTGCTATTTGTTCTTGGCGAAATCTCAATAGCACTCCAATGAGGGTGTTTGTTAAGTCTGGACCTTGGAGGAGCTCCTTGTTCAGAGATTTTCCCTGAAATGAGGATGTACAGTCAAACACCACCCTCAGTTTGAGTTTTCGTTTGTGGTAGACACCGTGATGTGGGATGTACCACAACCGTCCATCCTCTCTGTGAAGCTGCTGAGGTGGAACCTTTTCTGCATAACCTTTTTGAGAATGTCCTCCATAAAAGAGGTGTATTCTTCAGCATACATCTTATTCTTCTTGAATTTTTCATAAGGTGCAGTGTGCGTTCCTTTACCGTGTGATAGTTATCAGGCATGACCTTGGCTTTATCCCGGAAGGGCAGTGGTAGATGATAGTGGCCATCTTTAAGAAATGCTGAGCTGGAAGCAATCTCCATAAAACGTTTATCCTCAACTGACATCTCATTTTTCTCATCGTACATGTTCTCAGAGAAATCCTGGTTATATTGTCTGACGAGTAGATCCTTCAACTCAACAACAGAGATTCTGTTACTTGACACAGCAATGGGCCCAGCATATTCTGCAGCACTATCAACACTGAGTGGTCCAGTTACCACCCATCCCAGTAAGGTCTGGACTGCATATGGTCCGTTTTCATGACTGTTTATTATGTTCCACGGCTCCATTGCTCGAGGAACATCAGTTCCAATGAGGAGTTCAATGTCTGCCTCAATTTCCTTTAACTGGATACCATTGAGATAGGGCCATCTCTTCAAATCAGCTTGAGTGATTATGTTTTCTTTTGAGACAGGGATTTTGCCTTGTGTGTAAACTTTCGGCAGGTCCAGATATGTGCAGCCCTCCAAGTTCCCCACCTCCAGTCCTCTGACCTCATAGGTCCCTGCAGGCTTCTCCTGTCCCATTGTTCGCAAAAGTATCTCTGTTTTGCGTCCTTTTACATTTAGCTGGTTCATTAGGTTTTCTGTGCAAAACGTTGCCGTGCTGCCGGGATCGAGGAAAGCATAGGTCTGAATGTACCTGCTCCCATTTGCCACCTTAACTCTGACTGGAAGAATCGCAAGTGCGCAGTCCCTCCCGGCCCCAGTTGCATCACCTGCTGAAACAAGAGCGCTGCTTATAGGGGTTTCTTCTGCCTCGGCAGTGGCCTTTGTTCGATTTTCCTGTTTGGGGCCTCTTGCATTATAAATATGGAGTACAGTAGGATGTTTCATTTGACACACTTGACACATTAATCTTCTCTTACAATTTTTGCTTATATGACCTTTTAGTAGGCAACCAAAGCAATGTCCATGGCTTCTTAAGAATTCAACCTTGTTGTCATGCGACTGTGTTTTGAATCGTGAGCAGTCAATCAGAGCATGTTTCCCATGGCAGAATCCACAGGAAGGGACGATAGGACTGGGTGTGGTTTGAGGAGGTGTTTGTGCAACAGCTGATTGCTTTACAGTGCATCCTGCTTTCTCTGTATTCACTGCTACTGAAGTAGCGAAGCTGCTGTTTTTGCCTCTTATTGGTTTTAGTTCATGTTTGCCCCTTGGGATAGATCCTTTCATTGTGATTTGGTCTTGAATGTCACCAAACAATGGATCCAAAAGCATCTTAGCATGTTTTTCCACAAAATCCACAAGGTGCTGGAATCTGACTCTCCTGTCAGTTCTCTGTTGTGTCTCATAAGCTGTGGTTCGCCATCTTTCTCGGAGCTTGTAGGGTAGCTTGGATGCTATTAGCCTTAGGTTTGATGGGACCTCAAGTTCCTGTAAATACTGTAAATCTTGCATTACATTACAGCATCCTCTCAAATACATTGCATATGCCTGCAGCATTTTCCCATCCTCAGCTTT
>CM049396.1:437500-440000 GCA_026929865.2 Hyperoplus lanceolatus
ACGCAAACCGGAAATGCTCGTAAACGGAGACCTGCGGAGACCGTCTCGTTTAACAGCGTTCTGAATCGGCCTTCACCGCGTTCTTCCAATATTGGGATATAGCATACAACTGAAACTGGCGCACGACCTCAACGTCATCGTTCTCAGCCACTCCCTCTGTTCGCTGATTGGACCGGTAAAAATCTATCCTGAGAAAACCCACTAATATACGGCAGACCCAGACTGACTACTGAAGGGAAATGAACATTGAGTGGGAGTCGGTAGGCGGGCAGTGCCAGGCTAGAATGGATTTATACTATGTGTCTCTCTGTCCATCCGATCGTTAACTCTCATGTTACAGGAAAGTGAACATTGAGCTTTTCAGTGATCGTTAAGGAGACTGTCTCCATTATCTGGCCTGTGTGTGTGTGTGTGTGTGTGTGTGTGTGTGTGTGTGTGTGTGTGTGTGTGTGTGTGTGTGTGTGTGTGTGTGTGTGTGTGTGTGTATGTGTGTGTTTGATGTTGGTCAGACAGAGAGACAAACGGCCTACAGTTCCACAAGACCTCATTATAGCTCTGACGCACACACACACACACACAACACACACACACACACACACACAGGAACACTGAAGGCAAATGTCACAAAAAGGGCATCTGAAAGAGCTTAACAAGAGTTCACGTTCAGAACACACACACACACACACACACACACACACACACACACACACACACACACACACACACACACACACACACACACACACAGCCATACATAGAAGTCTTGGGATTCCAGTCTACTTTGTCCGTTCGCCCCTGACGTCTTTTAGCCTCGTCATCTCTTGACCGCTGCAGTTGTCACTGTGTTAAACAGCTGAGTGTCAGACACACACACACACACACGCACGCACACACACACACACCACACACACACACACACACACACACACACACACACACACACACACACACACACACACACACTTCATTGACTTAATAATAAGTCGTCCAAAAAAACTCTTACTGTTTGGAATTGTGAATCCGTTTAACTTAAAACAGTTTCATAAAGTTTATGATGAATGATCTCAACAGAAGATAATTAGTTGGCCAGAATGTGGTCAGTTTTCCTTGAGTTTTAGTTTAAGCATCAACACTGTAGTGCGTTTACATGCAGACTCATAATTAGGTAAATAAATGAATAAGACTTCAACAGGACTTTTAAACTGCATGTAAACACCTTTATCCGATCTACTTCGCACACAAATCGGCACAATAACGGACAAGAGAAGTTGGATAAGAACACCTAGATAACTCGTTCATTGTCGGCTTTCTCTCTGCATGTATACAGGGATCGGATATCGCATATCGGACTTCTCGTTCTGTGCTTGTGTGCCTGCGCGTAATAGGCTACACCATGGGTTATTGACGGAAAGGAACCGGTCGTGGCTCTAAAACCACTTGTTGAAAGCATGGTTGAAAGGGCTACAGCGCCACCTAGCATAGTGGAGACAGCCATGCATCGGACATTTATCCGATTTCTGAAAGGCCATGTATACTCAGACAAGTGACACGGTCCGTTCGAGTGTCTTGTTCGGTATATGTCTTAATCTAATCTAGTTGTCCCATGGAAACGCACTGACTGTAGTGCAGACAGTTAGTTGCCTTAACATTTGGAGTTTCCTTTTACTTATACATTTTACATTTCCTTCAGAGAGATGGAAACTAGGGGATAAGTACATTTTCGGATTTTAAAATAGACTATACTGATAGATTGTCGATGGTATTTTGGATTTGTTTCCAAAGACTAAATATATAAATTGATATTTTTTGAACATTTCTTTGAGGTTTTAATCATTGCTTGTTTATCTTCCACCAGGACAGTTCCAGTGATGTTCTCCAGTCCACAGGTCTGAGATGTTCTCCAGTCCACAGGTCTGAGATGTTCTCCAGTCCACAGGTCTGAGCTTATAGGTGAGTCAAATGTCTTCATACTGGTTACACCTTACCATATAGGCTACTCTATGCTGTTAGAAAAGGGGGATAAAACATAGTGTGTGTGTGTGTGTGTGTGTTTCTTTGTCAGCGCACACAGCACAGACAGGTAGAGGATCATGAGGAGATATTCACTGATTTTATTCTTATCCATCCATCTCTCTCTCTCTCTCTCAAACAAACATTTCTCGGTTGCCAATTAGTGGAAAAATGCAAAACCTTCAAACAGCCCTGCACACACACACAAACACACACACACACACACACACACACACACACACACACACACACACACACACACACACACTGCCATCTCTTTATAGAATGAAAAAAGCAGAATCAACATTCAAATGGATGTGGGTCACCATTGCTGAGCCACAGAAACTGTTTAAAACAAATATTGCATTCACACTTGATTTCCCCTCTCAAGAAAAATACATTTCATACAACAATGGTCACGTCCAGATGACCTTATTAGGGCGTGTTGATCCATGTTTAGATTATATGGATGGGCTCATCTTTTTAGATT
>CM049396.1:452500-457500 GCA_026929865.2 Hyperoplus lanceolatus
TGTGTGTGTGTGTGTGTGTGTGTGTGTGTGTGTGTGTGTGTGTGTGTGTGTGTGTGTGTGTGTGTGTGTTTTAGTGTCTCCATGTATGTGTGTGTGTGTGACATTTTATCTGCTGTATGAAGGCCAAAAACTCTTATATACAGCTCTGGAAAAAATTAAGAGACCACTCCAAATGTTCAGTGTCTCTCGTTTGACTCTTTATAGACATATGTTTGAGTAGAATAAACTAGGGCTGCAACTAACGATTATTTTGATAATCGATTAATCTGTCGATTATTTTCTTGATTAATCGATTATTAATTGATTAGTGTTTTGGTCCGTAAAATGTCAGAAAATGGTGAAAAATGTTGATCAATTTTTCAAAGCCCATGTTGACGTCCTCAAATGTATTGTTATGTCCAAAACACACAGATATTTCAGTTTACTGTCATAATAGGATTAAAGAAACCAGAAAATATTCACATTTTCACACTAATCACTTCCGGCTTGTCGAGGGTGAACAGCTATTACTGAGAGCAGCGGAGAATTCAGATTCTGAAAATCTCTAAAAATCTCTGGAGATGTCCAAAAAAGGAAAAAACACTGATAAGGAAGAGGACAAAGGCTTTGCCGAAGAAATGAAAAAACAGTTGGCAGACTTGAAGAAAGGAATGTTGGCAGAGTTGAAGAGAGAAATACAAAGTGAGAGGGAGCACGGAGCGAGCACAGCGGAAGGCTGAGCTGGCTGGAATTATGGAAGAATGGATGGGGCTTTTTGATGTAAAAATCAAAGAGAAAGTTGCTGCTGGTCTGAAGCCACTGATGATCGAATTGAAGGAACTTCAAGCCGTCAATGTGAAGAAAGATCAGCTCTTGAAAGAGCTTGGAGATAAAATTGATGAACAGGATCAACAAGCAAAAAACAGAGATGTAATACTGACTGGAATTACTATTAAACCAAGGTCGTATGCAACTGCCGTGAGTGGAGATGAAGAGGGCGATACAGGGTATGTGTCGGTGGAAAACCAGGTTGAAATGTTCCTGAGAAGCAAAGGCATTAGTCTGGATCTGGAGAACGTGGATTCCTGTTTTCTTCTCCCGAAGGGAAAATTAACCAAAAAGCGTGCTGTCATTCTGAAATTCGTGAGTAGAAAGCATAAGATAAATTTGCTCAGTCAAGGCAGGAAGCTTAAAGGCGAACTAATTGGAATGAGTGAAAATCTAACCAAGAGAAACGCTAATCTGGCCTACCAAGCAAGAGGGTTAAAAAAAGGTGGACAGGTCCAACAAACCTGGACGAGAGATGGAAGAATCTTCATCAAAATGAATGGAGCTACACCTGAAGAAGCTAAAATTGTGCAAATCAGAACCGAGGAAGATCTGGTTCAATTCCGGAGGGAAGAGGACCTGAATGTCTCAAGCAGCGAGGATGAGTAACACAACTGATGGGATGAATGATCATGAAAGGCTGGAGTTATTAGCTAATCATTATGTGGATCCCACATTTTCGGACCCAAATGAAATAATTGACCCAGACAATCATTTCTACAATATCGGGAAAAAAGACTGTCATTACCATACTGAGGATCAATTCATAAGACACTTTCATTCAAATGGAAAATTGTCCATCATTCATTTTAATAGCAGAAGTCTCTACACAAATTTTTCACAGATTAAGGAATATCTACAGAAATTCAGCAACCCGTTTAACATCATTGCCGTATCAGAAACATGGATTAATGAAGGCAAAGGCATGGACTTCCAATTAAAGGGGTATAAACTGGTTTGTGTCAACAGAATGAACAAGAGAGGGGGAGGAGTGGCCCTTTTTGTGGATGAAAATATAAGGTTTGAAATCGTAAATAGCATGTGCACTGCAATTGATAACCTATTGGAATGTGTGACTATTGAAATTCTAATGAAGGACAAGTGTTTAATTATCAGCTGTGTGTACAGAACACCCGATTCAAAAATGGAAGACTTTATAGAATACGTGGGAGAACTATTTTCTAAGTCAAATCAAAAGAAGATATTTATCTGTGGGGATACAAACATTGATTTACTAAATACTACTAATTCACTGACTGAAGAATTTGTAAATACTTTGCATGTTATGGGTATTCAGCCCTTAATTACAAGGCCAAGCAGGATTACAGTAAATAGTGCCACATTAATAGACACCATATTTACGAATGTTATGGGGGATGAAATAGAAAGTGGACTCCTGATTAATGACATAAGCGACCATTTACCTGTTTTTGCTATATACGATTGGAAACAAAAGTTGCAGCAGAGAACAAACAAAGAGATATTTGTAAGGTTGGAAACTGATGAGAGGATAGAAGCACTGAAAAATGACTTATTGACGCAAAGTTGGGACTCTGTATACAAGGGGAAGGATGTTAATGCAAGTTTCGATTTATTCCTGCAGATATTTCAAAGGCTGTATGATAAAAATTGTCCACTTAAAAAAAGGGCCTTAAAGCAAAGACATGATAAACAGTGGCTAACTAAATCCTTGATAAATGCTTGCAAAAAGAAAAATACATTGTACAAAAGATTCATAAAAGCAAGGACACCAAAGGCGGAGTTAAAATATAAAATCTATCGTAACAAGCTAAATAACATTCTCAGAGACTGTAAAAAGAAATATTATGGTAAGTTGTTAGAAACAAATGCAAATCAACCCAAAAAATTGTGGGACATAGTAAATACAGTGTTAAGAAATGACAGCAGAATACATAATTATCCTCAGTATTTCCATGAAAATAACGTTAAGTTTGATTGCATGAACACTGCGGTAAATAAACTAAATGAATGTTTTGTTAATATTGGACCTAATTTAGCAAAAGGGATCTGTGGGAAGAGTGTAGGGGAGTCTAGTGAAAACGAAGCGTCTCTTCAACACTCCTTGTTTTTGAAGCCAGTCGAGGCCAACGAGATAAGGGAGATATTGCTTGGAATGAAAACAAAGACCTCTAGAGACGCGCTAGGGTTTCACATGAAAGTAATCAAATCAGTGCAAGAAACTATTATTAAACCGTTAACACACCTTTTTAACCTATCTTTTCAAACAGGCATTTTTCCTTCTAACATGAAAGTAGCAAAGGTTATACCATTACATAAGAATGGTGATGAACATTCATTTACTAATTATAGACCAGTCTCACTTTTAACACAATTTTCTAAAATTCTGGAAAAGTTATTCAGCAATAGACTTGATGAATTCATTACTAAACATCAACTTCTGTATGACAGTCAATTTGGCTTTAGAAAGAATCATTCCACCGCACTGGCCTTGGCTGAATCGGTAGAAATTATTAGTAATGCTATTGATCACAAATTGTACTCTATAGGAATTTTCTTAGACCTCAAAAAAGCATTCGACACTATTAATCATGACATCCTTCTTAATAAACTGGAGAATTATGGCATTCGAGGTTTGGCACATGACTGGGTCAGAAGTTATTTACATGACAGGAAACAATTTGTGAAATTAGGGGAGTTCACATCGACATGCTTAGATATTGTTTGTGGGGTCCCTCAGGGGTCAATCTTGGGGCCGAAATTATTCCTGCTTTATATAAATGACATATGTAAAGTGTCAAAAGTCTTAAGGTTAATTTTATTTGCTGACGACACAAACATCTTCTATTCGGGGAAAGATCTGAATAATATGGTTGAGATCGTAAACATTGAATTGACTAAGTTACATGAGTGGTTAAACCGAAATAAGTTATCACTAAATTTAGAAAAAACTAAATTCATGATGTTAGGCAGGAGAGCATCAGATGTCGCTGTAAAAATCAAGGTAAATGGGATTGAAATTCAAAGGGTCAAGCAACACAAAGTCCTAGGGGTAATAATTGACGATAAATTAAGCTGGAAACCACAAGTTAGCCATCTCAGGGGCAAAATAGCCAGGAGTATTTCTCTACTTTGGAAAGCACAACATTGTTTCAATCAAAAGGCCTTACTTGTATTATACTGGAGTTTAGTTTCCCCACATCTGCATTACTGTGCTGAAATATGGGGAAACACTTACAAAGGTACATTGCACCCGTTGGAGATTCTTCAAAAGAAAGCAATACGAATTATTTACCAAGCCAATTACAGGGCACACACTAATAACTTTTTTATTGAAGGTAGAATTCTCAAATTACGTGATGTGGTAAATTACCACACAGTACAAATTATTTACAAGGCTTCAAAAAAAGCCTTCCAAACAGTTTACAAGTAATGTTTGAAGACAGAGAAGTTTTGCATGATTTAAGAAGAAAAGATAAATTCACTGAGAAAAATATACGGACCACACTTAAATCCTTTTCGATTTCTATAAAGGATATTAAGCTGTGGAATGGACTTGATGAAGTTGTCACAGGGAGTTGCAGTTTGCGCAATTTCAAAGCAAATTATGTTTCAAAAATTATTGAAAATTACAGACTAATAACCTGAGCACAATGTCAATGTCACTTACATATCAATATTGTAAAGAATAATACAGGCCAGCTGTCAGACTTGTTTTTGAATACTTTTGCAGAAGTGTTTTGACTACCAGTTAAGAAATGGAACAGGCCAAATACAAGGCCACTTCACACTTTATACACTTGGCATTGTCACAGAGAAACTGAACTGTGCTGAACTGATCTTAAAAGCTGAAGCAATTACATTAAAATTGATTGTGTATTGGACTGCAGATTCTTAAAAAAAAAAAAAAAAAAAAAAAAAAAAAATGTATGTGTATGTATGTGTATATATGTGTATATATACATATGTGTATATATGTATGTATGTATATATATGTATATATATATATATATATATATATATATATATATATATATATATATATATATATATAAAAAAAAAATGTTTTTTGTTTTATTTTTATTTTCTGTAACAGTAACTGTGTATCTGAATCCGAATTTGATGAAAATGGGGGCGGGACCTGATAAGCCTTTGGCTTCTTCCGTCTCCCTTCGGACAACACAAAGTATGATGTATGAATATTTTCAAGAGAA
>CM049396.1:462500-465000 GCA_026929865.2 Hyperoplus lanceolatus
CGGCCCCTCCCTCACCTAGCTTTCAGTTTAACAGTGCAGAGTAGGATGGAGACGGTGCGTGTTTCCGGGAGCTTTGAAAAACCTCCAGAAGACGGCAGAAAGTCAGTCAGCCTTTGGTCGAGAAGAAAGTTAAACCTAATAGACTAAAATATTGTGCAAGATATGTTACGCGCGGACACGCGAGTCAGATGACATGCCGAGCGTGAGAGAGAGAGAAAAAGTCATATGCGACCCAGCTGCACCTCAAAACATCACGACCAATTAGTTTACTCACTTTAAGTTGATTCCAAGTGGTCTATGACCAAGCAATAAAGGAATAAAAACACAGGAAGTTTAAAGCTCCTTGACTCTTGCCACCACAACAGGCATCAATTAAGAACACTGCAGCCTACAATGCAACTTGCTTATCCAGCCAGCTCCATGAGATATAAATAAAATATGCCCTCACATTCCTGCTAGCAAAAGACGTGCCCTATCAACAACATTTGCAACGGTGTATTTTGATTTTGACACTTATTTAATTTTATTATAAAAGATATGTTTTACTTAGGCTATTTGCATTTTCCTTGTTTTCAGTTCAATTGGGATAGGCTATGTTTAAAGTCATGGTTTCAAATGTTAAATAAGTGCATGTTGCAGTTCTTAAATCAATGAATAATTGTCTATAATAATTGTGATTACACAATGTCAATCAAAATAATCATGATTAAGATTTTTGTCTAAATGGAGCAGCCTAACCTTGCAATGTCCATGGTTTAGATCAATTATACACACTTACATTATTAGAACTGCAGCTGCAGTCTGTTTAGGTCTGTAGACCGGTTACATTCCCATTCCCCCATTAACAGACTATTTGCTCCATCTTTGCTTATCTAAAGTATAATGACACAGTGTACATCCATACATGTGTGGTAACATGATTTGTTTAATTTGTGCACTTTAATTTGTAAAAGTGTTGCATTCATTAAACAAAACTAGTTTGTCTATGTATAATGCCCTACACTGAAGAGACCCCTGCCCCCTCCCGCTGTTAAAAAGTAACTAGTAACTTGTACTTTAAGTACATTTTAAATCAGCTACTTTTTCACTTTTACTTCAGTAGATTTTTAGACCAGTACTTTTACTTTTACTTAAGTAAAATTTCATCCAAGTAATCATACTTTTACTTGAGTAGAATATTTTTGTACTCTTTCCACCTCTGCCTGCTACATGCTGTGGTGATTTTTTAGTGTTGAAACCAGCAGCTTTATTGGGGTTCTGACCCACAATCCACTGCAGCAGAAGTTACACATCACATGGACTGAGCCTCCCAGTGAAAAACAACCAGCGATGAGACGGATATATAAGCAAGAGGCAAGATCAAGGAGCCATGTTAGGATGGAATAAATAAGTTAAAGTATGTCCCAGTTGTAGCATACTGCATCCTAACTAGATACTGTTTATGATCAGATGTAGTATGGAGGAGAGGGAGAGAGAAAGAGTATGTGTCTACGTGATGCCACTTCCGGTGTGCACTGGATTGTGGGTCAGAATCGCCCAAATAGGATGCTGATTTCAACACTTAAAATTTCGGCCAGATCTAGTAGACATCTGGGTATTTTCAAGCATACTAAATCTGACCCAAATGCTTTTTTAATTCAAGCATGAGACAAACACACACACACGCACACGCACACACACACACACACACACACACACACACACACACACACACACACACACACACACACACACAGCTTGAGTGTCAGGCAATTACTGTGACCGCTGTACTAGAAGGGACATTATGGTTTTCAAATGAGGACAAATTAAAGCTATGTCCAAATGATTGCTTCCATGTAACAGCCATTAAAATAGACCATCTCTC
This sequence comes from Hyperoplus lanceolatus, assembly GCA_026929865.2. Lineage (NCBI taxonomy): Eukaryota > Metazoa > Chordata > Actinopteri > Uranoscopiformes > Ammodytidae > Hyperoplus > Hyperoplus lanceolatus. The sequence goes on from CM049396.1 coordinate 464,365, forward strand.
AGCATTAGAATATTCCCATCTGAAAGAGCACTTATTTAAACGTCTCCACACCATGTTCATTTTAATATATTTGTTCGTCTAAAATTGGAACGCCACTCAAGATAACGCTCAGTGTTAATCCGACTTCATCGATTTAAAGTTGTGATGAGATTTTCTTTCAATGAAGTGTAAAAGAAATTCAGGCTTTCACACAAACACACACACACACACACACACACACCACACACACACACACACACACACACACACACACACCCTGGTGGTGTAGTGGATAGAGTGTGTACCATTTTGGCTCAGGCCTTCGTTGCAGTGGTCGCGGGTTCAAATCCGACCCGTGGACCTTTACTGCAGGTCATCCCCCTCTCTCTCTCTCTCTCTCTCTCTCTCTCTCTCTCTCTCTCTCTCTCTCTCTCTCTCTCTCTCTCTCTCTCTCTCTCTCTCTCTCTCTCTCTCTCTCTCTCTCTCTGTCTCCCCATTTCAACTCTGTACTGTCTAATAAAGCTTGAAAATGCCAAAAAATAAATAATGATAAAGATAATGTATTAGATTTATATAGCGCTTTTAATCCCTCTCAAAGCGCTGTACAGGGTTCCAGGTTCCATTCATTCACACACAGTCATACCGGTGGTGGAAGCG
>CM049396.1:477500-485000 GCA_026929865.2 Hyperoplus lanceolatus
TGGATGGATGGATGGATGGATGGATGGATGGATGGATGGATGGATAGATGGATGGATAGATAGATAGATAGATAGATAGATAGATAGATAGATAGATAGATAGATAGATAGATAGATAGATAGAAAATAATACAAATTTGAATATTAAGAAATGTCTTACTTCCTCTCTCCCGCTCAGCTGATTGGTTCGATCATCGGTCGCCAGGGAACGAAGATAAACGAGATCCGTCAGGTGTCCGGCGCTCAGATTAAGATCGGCTCGCAGCTGGACAGCAGCAGCGACCGCCACGTCACCATCACCGGCACGCCAACCGCCATCAACCTGGCCCAGTACCTCATCACCTCATGGTAAGGCTGGGGGGGTGTGTGTGTGTGTGTGTGTGTGTGGTAAGGATACACTCCAGTGTGCGTTTCAAATCTACTCTTTTTTTAGTTAAGTTATGTTAAGTTTATTTTTTCAATTAACACAAGGTAAGTCACACACCGTAATCGAAATGACGTTTAGGCCATCACACCCATGGATACACTCTAGGCCTCGTCGTAAATATGAAGGTGTATTGAACTCTGAGATCCTATGTAGTATAAATGTGCAAACATTTTAGAAATCGGTTCATCCTAGCCTGAGAAAAGGCAGAAATCGTCTTTTTATGGTCTCGCCGTCTCACCCTACATTTTTCCCATGCGTGACATCACACATGGTAACATGTAGGGTTAGGATTAACAGGACAGCTGGGTCAAGGGAAGACCGAGGGAAGACAAACCTCATTCATTATATTATAATAGTGATTTTATAATGATAGAACGCCGGCTCCGTATGGGTGAAGTCTTCCTTTAAGCTCTTTCTTCCTGTAATGTGAAGCAGCTTCAACATGTGACACAAGCTTCCGTCCTAATGTTTCTATACATGGTTTTGTTCCCTTCTCCCCTCCCTAGCCATCACCCTGACTTATACAGCGCACCCCCCATCCGTACAGCGAGCTCCCTCCTACAATAACATGTTGCCAAACACACACACTCCACCTGTCTTTATTATGATTTGATTTTCAAAGTTTTGTCAAAGTCTTCCTCTCCTCTTCGAGTCATTTTTCGTTTTTGTTTGTTATTCTCCAAAAAAAAAAAAAAAAAAAATCCTGATTGCTTTTTATTTTTAATTTCAGTTTTAACATGTCTTTTATTTAAACCCTCTAACCCGCCCTTCTCCATCCCAACCTCCCAAAAACCTCCCCTTTCCCCTCCCAAACCCCTCCTATCCCCCTCCCCCTCTCCCTATCCCTATCCACCCTTCCCCCTCTCCCCTGCCTCCCACCTCCAGCCTAGAGACCGCAAAATCCACCGCCCAATCCGTTACTTCCATGGGCTGTCCCGTTGACCTCAACATGAGCTTCACCCAGCCTGCTCCACCTCCACCCACCTCCTCCTCCTCCCCGTGCCCAGTGATGAGTGCCTCATTGCCCCATGCGCCCATGCTCGGACACCCCTATGCCCTTCCCTTCTCCAGCCTCTTAGGGATGAAATCGTTCCCTACATCGGCCTACATGATGCCCGGTGGTTCGATTTCGATGCAAGCGACGTCGGCCGCGATGCAAGTTCCAACGCACGCCAATACAGCGGCGGCGGCCGCGGCGGTGCAGGCGGCCATGCTGGCGTCATACACGGCCAAGATTTCGTCTAATTCCTCCGTGAATGGGATGAAGAAACCGGACAGACAGAAGTTTGCGCCGTATTGATGGGAGGGAGATGGAGGGATGTGAAAAGGAATTGGGGGTTTGAATTCGCTGAGGTAGCTTCAGGTGTGTGTGTGTGGGGGGGAGGGGGGTGTGTGTGTAGAGGGGGGGGGAGTGTGTGTGTGTGTGTGTAGAGGGGGGGGAGTGTGTGTGTGTGTGTGTGTGTGTGTGTGTGTGTGTGTGTGTGTGTGTGTGTGTGTGTGTGTGTGTGTGTGTGTGTGTGTGTGTGTGTGTGTGTGTGTGATTTCAAAGAGCAGAGAGTTGCAGCAGTTTTCTGGGAGTTTGTTCCAGATATGTGGAGCATGAAGTCTGAAAGCTGCTTCTCCTTGTTTAGTCCTGACTCTGTTTAAAACAAACATTCGTTGGCGATATAATTTGCCAGATAAATATCGCGATAAACGATATTATAGTCAAACTTCACATTAAGACAATTTTATCCCACTGATATAATGATTATAAAGCGTACAGCATATTTTTGTTCACACACATCTAAACGAAAGAAAAACAATCGAGTACATTGTGTGTGTGTGTGTGTGTGTGTGTGTGTGTGTGTGTGTGTGTGTGTGTGTGTGTGTGTGTGTGTGTGTGTGTGTGTGTGTGTGTGTGAAGCTACCTTATGCTAATGCAGATGTTAAAGGTGCAGTCAGTGATTCTGGAGAACGCTTGTTGTCAAAATCACTTTTTGGTCAATATCAGTGAATATCTCCTCATGATCCACTACCTGTCTGTACTGTGTGTGTGCTGAAAATAAATCCAGTGTTAATACACAGCCTAGGCTCTGTAAACTGGCATGTAAACAAAGGGGGCCCATTGTAGCTATCAACAAGCCTGTATACAGAGCCTAGGCTGTGTATTAACACTGGATTTTATTTCAACACACACAGTACAGACAGGTAGCGGATCATGAGGAGATATTCACGGATTTTTACATAAAAAGTGATTTTGACAACAAGCGTTCTCCAGAATCACTGACTGTACCTTTAAAAGGTTATTTGGGCCACTGCCTGTTTAAGCCATAGACACTATACAGCGTCCCCCTCCTGTGTCTCTACTGTATTCTCAAATATCTACTGACTTATATGACATAATTCCCTCAGCGAAAATACTGTATCACTGTCTCACTAACGCTGCGCAGAAACTAATCGGCTTTTGTATGCGATTGATGTCGACTTGTTTATGAATACTTTCCGTATGTTTTTAATTTTAATTTTTTTATTTTCTAGGATTTGTTGTATATAGTTTTCTAAAAGGAGAACCAGTTTGTTTTGTCACGTTTAAAAATGTGTTGTTTAAATTATTTTCTAACTTATTAAAACGGAGTATTACATTTACAGTTTTAGTACAAATAAAAATCAACATTTTCTTTCTCCAAAATGGCTGCAGGTGAACACTGTAAAACTGTTGCTGTGTCTGAAATCGCGCACTTACGTAAGTGCACTTACATTGAGTGCGCTTTATTATCCCTACAGTACACTTACCTATAGACGCAGTGCTCTCATTTCTACAGTGCACTGTCCCAACTGCCGTCGCGCACCTACCGGAAATGACTTTGCATTTTGACGGTTCTTCTTCGGTGGTATTTTTTCTGCTCGCATTACCGATAGCCAAAACAAGCACATTAGTCGCGGAAAAACAAACACAATATGTAATTTAACTTTTGTAGAGCGCGTTCGTCTCCACGGTTGCTTCAAGCTCGTCTATTTTGACTTTATTGTCCCGTCTTCTCCGTTACGTAGGCAAGATGGCGGCCGTTGAGTGTGGAAAGTGTCCATCTCTCCACACTCAAGTTTTAGACCGTTTTGAGTGCACGACCGAAGGAACTTACAGTGCACTGAATTTTGGCACACTCTCCGGTTTTGCGCAAAGTGCACTCAAAAAAGTAAGTGTAAGTACAGAAGTGTGCGATTTCAGACACAGCCTGTGTTTCTCTGTGAGTGTGTTTGAAACGAATATTTTTTTTTTTTTGGGGAGAAAATAAAAATAATAATTAACACTGTACCATTAAATACTAATAACCAGATGTTTTTGTGGGATAGAAAGAGTAGTTTTCACTTGTTTTCACTTGTGAGCTCAAACTTGACATTTAAACACACACACACACACACACACACACTTCCAATGTATCTGATACTCAGCTTGGTTTGCTGTATCGGAGACTAATGCTGCATGATTGCCCGAACACACACCAACACATGTAAATACACACACACACACACACACACACACACACAAACACACACACACAAACACCCACACACACACACACACACACACACACACACACACACACAGACAGACAGACAGAGACACACACACACACACACACACACACCCACACACACACACAAACACACACACACACAAACACCCACACACAAACACCCACACACACACACACACAGACAGACAGACAGACAGAGACACACACACACACACACACACACACACACACACACACACACACACAGGCCTCGGTCATTGCACTGACTGCCTTGTGAACTCTGAAGCAATACTAAACAGCCTACAGAATATTTTGTGTGTTTACTTTTTAACCCGTAACAGAAATATCCGTACATACATATATATATATATCTATATTTAACTTGTTTTCATTTTTAGTTTGTTTTTTAGAAATAACAGCGATGTTTAAAACAAGCTCACTTATTTTTATAAACTTCTTAGTTGACGACCTGAAGTAAACTGTGTCATTCATCCGTTTCCTCGTTCACCGATTATTTTCACGTTTTGATTTTGTGAATTTTATTTCGTATATTCTTCTCATGGGTTTGGTTCCGAATCGCATACTTTCTACTATTTAGTTTGGTAGAGAAAAGATTTAGGATGTCCCGATTCTTGTGGCCAGATTTAGGATGGTTAGAAGTACCCGGATGTCCTACTTCATGCGGCCAAGATTGTTAGTGTTGAAAACTGCATCCTATTTGGGCGATTCTGACCCACAATCCAGTGCGCACGTGAAGTGACGTCACATCGACGAAGCCTCCATATGAAAACAAACGGGGATGCGGCGGATATAAAAGCAAGAGGCAAGATCAAGGAGCCATGTTATGATGAAATAAGAGAGAAAAGCATGTCCCAATAGTATGCCTACTGCATCCTAACTAGATTATTTTTATCGTCGGATGTAGTATGTAGAATAGAAAAAAGAAAGAGTATGCGATTCGGAACGCAACCATGGTTTGCTTGTGTGTCTTTTCGGCCATTTTGCATGAGTCTAACTTGAACCAATGTCTATGCAAAAAAAAAAAATATGAAAAAAAAATGAAATATAGAAATATAGAAAACTTTCTCTCTGTGTTGCTGGTGTCAATGAATCATTTGCCCTGATGGTCAACTCATGATTAGTTTACTGGTGCAGTCTGAAAGGGGAGGTGGGAGGGGGGATGATCGGCGCATAGTGGTAAGACCCCCCTCTCCATAGAGTCTCAGTCCTCTTCACAGCAGACCCGGGTTAGAATCCAGCCCGGGTCGTTCTCTGCATGTCATTCCCCTCTCTGTCTGTCTGTCTGTCTGTCTGTCTGTCCTCTTCACAGCAGACCCTGGTTAGAATCCAGCCCGGGTCGTTCTCTGCATGTCATTCCCCTCTCTGTCTGTCTGTCTGTCTGTCTGTCCTCTTCACAGCAGACCCGGGTTAGAATCCAGCCCGGGTCGTTCTCTGCATGTCATTCCCCTCTCTGACACATTTCATCTCTGTCTTTTTGAAAAATCGATCTGATAAAGAAAGAAATGCCAAAAAAGTATCTTTAAAGAAAACATAGTGCAGTCTGATATTTATTTACGGAGGAGTATTAAATACAATTAGATGAGGTAGTTTTCTTTTCATTACACACCTCGAAAATTAAAGCTGGGGGATATGATTTCTGATGGGTCAAAGTTAACATGAGCTGTACACTTTGACCAATCAGAGCGAGGCTCCGATTCTCTGTTCTTATTGGCCGTTGGGACTGTCCATTCACTTTGGCACGACTTTGTTGGTGTAGAGCGTGTCAGGGAGGGGACCATAGGGGAGGGACCAAAGAGAACAAGTGGAGCGGGTTGAGTTATTTGAATTCAAATCTCTATCCCAACTGCTATTTTCTCTCCAAATCCTCCACCCCAGCTTTAAGTCGAACTGTTTGGAAATTGTATTAACACTTCACTCTCAAAATGTAATGTAATGTCTTCTCAAATTGAATTATTCAAAAAAATCCTCTTAACATATTTCACAACCTGTACATGTTGTTTAGTCTGTTGTGTGTGTAAAACAAACAGCATTGCTCCTCAGGGTAAATGCACTGCAGGATTCACACCCTCTACGTCTGTAGTATGAACGTTTTTTCAGCAACGTAGAGAAAGAGATTTGACTATATAATGATGACGCTCTCATTCCAAATTGTACGACAAATACACACGTAGCTTTGAACTGCAAATGGATTAACATATAACAACTCACCCATTCACTCTGTAAGCTACTGCTGAAAGGAGAAGTAAGTGATATGGTCCTTTTAGCTAACTTACCCTGCGTTCCAATCCCCATACTTCCCTACCTATTTAGTATGCCAGAAATAGATTTAGGATGTCCCAATACATGCAGGTCAATTGTAGTATGCTGAAAATACATAAATGCCCCACTAACTCCAGTAGCATTTTGGAGTATTCGTCTTTATTCTTGACATTTCTCGACATAATGAAAAAAAAATCTTCCTTACCTGATTTTATATTCTCTCCTGTCTGTGGTCCTAAAACTCTTCTGTACTTTAGTATGTAGTGTAGTAAAAAGACTAAAACTCTTCTGTACTTTAGTATGTAGTGTAGTAAAAAGACTAAAACTCTTCTGTACTTTAGTATGTAGTGTAGTAAAAAGACTAAAACTCTCCTCTACTTTAGTATGTAGTGTAGTGAAAAGAAAAAGTATGTGATTTGGAACACAGGGTTACTATCAGTGACTAGCAGTTATCAGTCCCCTCCCTCGTCTCTACATCACCACCACATGAACACACAGAGCAGTCCCCTCCCTCGTCTCTACATCACCACCACATGAACACACAGAGCAGTCCCCTCCCTCGTCTCTACATCACCACCACATGAACACACAGAGCAGTCCCCTCCCTCGTCCCTACGTCACCACCACATGAACACACAGCCGTCTTCATCAGATAGTGCCGTGATGCAGAGCAGCAAGTCATCGTTCACGGGCACAGAGACCCCGCCTCTTTATAGCGCTCTGTCTCCTGATTGGATAAAAACCAACGGGATACTCCAAATTTTTATCTGGCAATTACTGCAAAGCTAAATGACTGGGAGACCTGTGTTATGAACTGTGCATACTGTTTAAGATAGATAGATAGATAGATAGATAGATAGATAGATAGATAGATAGATAGATAGATAGATAGATAGATAGATAGATAGATAGATAGAGACCTGTGTTATGAACTGTGCATACTGTTTAAGTGATCGCTGTATGAATATAGAGAGATTTAACACGTACATTAAAGCTGGGGTATATGATTTCTGATTGGTCAAAGTTAACATGAGCTGTACACTTTGACCAATCAGAGCGAGGCTCCGATTCTCTGTTCTGATTGGCTGTTGGGACTGTCCATTCACTTTGGCACGACGTTGTTGGTGTAGAGCGTGTCAGGGAGGGACCATAGGGGAGGGACCAAAGAGAACAAGTGGAGCGGTTGAGGTATTTGGATTCAAATCTCTCTATACCAACTGACATTTTCTCCCCAAATCCTCCACCCCAGCTTTAACAACAAAAATATCACTTGCT
>CM049396.1:490000-567500 GCA_026929865.2 Hyperoplus lanceolatus
ATCTCTATACAATCTATCTATACGATTGGCGATACCATATTTGACATTTACGATCTATGCATACATACAACTTAATATACTAAGATTTTTTATATTTACTGTAAATATAGTTTATATTTATCTTATTCTACTTTGTTTTATTATATTGTTCCTGTTGTATTGTGGGTCGGAGATAAACGTAATTTTATTCTTATGTATGTCTCAAATGAATTGACAACACTTGACTTGACTCGTCTTTTATATGAAAAGGTTGGGTGGTCCTCCCTTAAAGAGAGACGTGACGCACATTGGCACATTTTTATTTACAAAGCCTTGACCGGGAAGCTTCCTCGTTATTTAACAGAAATGTTGCAAATTTCAGATGGGCTTTATCAGACCCGCTCCACTGACATGCTCATGCTTTATGTCCCACAAGCCCGGTCTGAGCTGGGAAAGACAGCTTTTAGCTTCAGTGCCCCCGACTCCTGGAACAACTTACAGCAACACATTAAACTAAATACCTTCATATCCTTTAATCAATTTAAACAAACTATCTTGAATCTGCCAAACTCTACCTGTAACTGTTTTAATTAGGCTATATTGTACTTTCACCCATTTCATTTTAATTGCTGCCACTCTTCACCACTATGTAAATGTTTCAATTGTTTTTTTTTCTCTCTTCACCTGCTGTTGTGTATTTGATGTATTTGCATTGAATATTGTGTATGTATTGTTGTTTTTCCTTGGAATTTATTTGAACTCGACACCATTATAAATGAGGGTCACCCCTCAATTGGTCTCTCGTGGATAAATAAAAGTTAAATGAAAAATGAAAATGAAATGACTCGAGTCTCATGTTAGTGTGTCCTGCCCTCTTGTGGCCTAAACAGTGAACTGCAACTCACACCTACAGTGGACTGGACTGGGGGAAACACACTCCCTGTGTTCTAATCCCCATACTATTAACTATTTAGTTTGGTAGGAAAATATGTAGGATGTCCCAATACATGCAGGTCAATTGTAGTATGCTGAAAATACATAAATGCCCCACTAACTCCAAGAGCATTTTGAAGTATTCATCTTTATTCTTGACATTTCTCGACATAGTGAAAAAAAAACTTCCTTACCTGATTTTTTTCCCTCTCCTGTCAGTGGCCCTAAAACTCTTCTGTACTTTAATATGTAGTGTAGTAAAAAGACTAAAACTCTCCTGTACTTTAGTATGTAGTGTAGTAAAAAGACTAAAACTCTTCTGTACTTTAGTATGTAGTGTAGTAAAAAGACTAAAACTCTTCTGTACTTTAGTATATAGTGTAGTAAAAGACTAAAACTCTTCTGTACTTTAGTATGTAGTGTAGTAAAAAGACTAAAATTCTTCTGTACTTTAGTATGTAGTGTAGTAAAAAGACTAAAACTCTTCTGTACTTTAGTATGTAGTGTAGTAAAAAGACTAAAACTCTTCTGTACTTTAGTATGTAGTGTAGTAAAAAGAAAAAAATATGTGATTTGGAACGCAGGGAAACAGTGAGTACTGATGGGTTTAAAGTCCTTAAATCAGGGCCACAGGCAAATACAACATTGTCCCTCTAAGAAAGACCTATGTATAAATTATGAAAATAAAATTCAATTGGCGTCATTGGGATGGTAAAACAATGTTGCCAAAGCATCAAAATACTGTACACAATGATTAATGTTGTGTATTATTTTAGTACCTCAATAATTGACATCTTAATATCGATCTCTCTCTCTCTCTCTCTCTCTCTCTCTCTCTCTCTCTCTCTCTCTCTCTCTCTCTCTCTCTCTCTCTCTCTCTCTCTCTCTCTCTCTCTCATACAATATGGTACGAGGAACTTTTAAATATTTCTGAAACAGTCTCATTTTTCCTCTGATGATCATTTTTTATTTTATTTATTTAACCTTTATTTTTCCAGGAATATACTCATTGAGATTCAAAATCTCTTTTTCAAGAGAGTCCTGGCCAAGAAGGAGAAGCATAAAAACATAAAAGTTTCACATTAAAAAAACAAAATTTCACACTTAAAACAAGACACAAAACACAATAAAAAATAAAAATAAAATAAAAAGTCACAAAGCATCAATCTCATTGGCAGTAAGTCAGTGTTCAGTAACCGGGCATGTACAGTTAATGTACATAAATTACATGTAACAGCAAACGAGACCATTAGTGCAAAGAATGCTATTTTTATATAGTTTTTCTGATTGCCTTCGTCATGGGTATACGCTCACCCAGGAAAACACTACCGCTTTTATCCAAAGGGGGCGCTAGAATTACCAAAAACCGAAAGTTCCTCAGAGCACCTTTTATAACATAAAAGTAAAAATGGGAAAGATAGAAAATGAGCGAGATCTTTGTTTATTGCTCAGGGAAGAATAAACCATCATGAATAAATATATGAACCTTTAGAATTATACTTTTCATTAATAGAAACGTTGTTACACTGGATTAAGTCTGGGGGATTTTCCGGTCGCATCGCATTGAGGTGATAATTTGGGCTCAATCTTTTGGACCGATGACTCTGGGAATCCCTAGGAAGATTTTAAGCTTTCTAATAGGCAACGTTTCAATTTTATTCATGAGGGGAAATGGCCCGGAAAAATCTCCAGCATTTATTATGTCGGATATAATTATTCATTATGGAAAGCAGTTTGAATCTGTTATGATGTGATAATTTAACAGATGACCTAGTTTTGTTTTTAAATTGCTTGACTCATGTATTTCTGTTCTCAGCAGTAGTGTAGACATATGTAGAATCACAGGTACACGCACACACACACACACACACACACAGCACACACACACAAGTACGCACGCACAGACACACACACACACACACACACAGGAAACGGACAGCTAAACCATAGGGTGGTGTGTTTGTATTTTTCTGGGCTGTAACTTTACAATAGATACATTTTTGCTTTCATAGTTAGGGATAAATATATTTTCTTCTGGTTCAATTCAATTATATTGTGCCTTGTGCTACAGTCTGTAACTTTTTCATATGAATGTCGGTTATGTTCAAGCCATCAGCCAAATGAGTTGACACAAATTTGATTAAAGGCTGTTACATACTCCGCGAGAAGAAAGAACAAAGTTCTCGGTGACAGAGCTGCGAGAAGTTCTTTCTGGTCTGACATTACATACTTCACCAGAACTCAACTGCCGAACTCCTCACCGCGGCGCGTTGTTACCATGGTAATTGACTCAGTAGCGCCAGCTGATTTCACTTCGCTTTCCTCACTGACTTCAGACTGACCAATCACACAATAGTTCAGACTGACCAATCACACAATAGTTCAGACTGACCAATCACACAATAGTTCTGGGACAAGCTGCGAGGAGAAAGTTCGGCCCGGGTGATGTGTCGAGAACAAGCTAAACAAGAGCTGAGAGAAGAAAATGACGTTATTTTCTTCTCGCAGCTCTGTCACCGAGAACTTTGTTCTTTCTTCTCGCGGAGTATGTAACAGCCTTAAGCCTATCAGCTCCACAAAACTCTCTCTGTATCTCTAAGTGTGGCAGTGTTTAAAATGGTGTCGCCCCCCCGACACTGGTGCAGGAGCTCAGAAAAATCCCAAGAGGAGCCCAGGAAATGTTTCAGTTGCCGATTTTACTCCCAAAAAAAAATCTGGACTTCTTTCCTGGATTTCCAACTGATTATGTGTAAATTTGCATTTCTTTTAAAAAAAACAAAAACTGAGATGTTGGATAAAGCAAAGTTAAGAATATTTATTTCATTTTTACATATAAGTGTCCAAAGTTTTTACAGGTCAGATTTCAATTCAACCTTTTCACATTTCATAAATCAAAAAAATAATATGTACAAGACTTCAAAATGCATTCTCCAAAATGTCTCATAAATCAGACAATCATCAACATGAACAAATCCTTCTGTAATAACCTTCAGAATAGTGCTGAGAATGATCATGGAAAGTTTAGTTGATGTAAGTGCTTTAGAAGTTAAGAATTTTGGTAAAAAGAAAACAAAAAAACTAATGATAACTGAGAGAATTACACTTTCGCAATCACAATGAGTACAGCTACATGAGCCCAAAACTGAAGATATTGTTACAAGCCATTTCAGACCCACCCCAGGGCCGTAACCACAGAACATGCGTGTATTAATAACTGTTCCAAAAATGTGCAGCGTTCAAAGGACAGTTACAACATTTAAAAGTGTTAGCTTTTGTGGCACTCGTGGTGTAGTGGTTAACCCCCCCCCCCCCCCCGGTTTTCGGCATGTCATTCCTCTCTCTGACACATTTCATCTCTGTCTCTACAAACTAATGTCTAAAGTCTTATATGCATAAAACTGCCCAAAAATAATCTGTAAAAACCAAAAGTGTTGGCTTTTAAGTGAGACACAAAGGTCTCCATCTCCACCTGACCCACCACTGCCATAGCCCCCAACCTCCCTCACCACCTGACTTCAGGACATCCAAAGTCCTGGATGAGCAGGAACTTATTGAAGCTCATTGAATCCTAAACCACCCTTGCCTAAGCCCATAGTCAAAGGCTAAGTCAAAATTATTTCAATAGCACATTTAAAAACAACATCAGTTGACCAAAGTGCTAGATAGAGTACAAGATACATTACAAAACAACATGTAAGATACATGAAAAAAGGGAGGAGTGTCAAAGTCTCAACTTTTGTTAAAGGCCGATGCAAAAAAGAAAAGTGAGTCTTCAGCAACATTTTAAACTGGTCAACTTTACAGGGATCCACCCATCCATCCCCAAACCTCATTGATGGTCCCGTTCTCAAACCAAGTCTTGAGCCTTTGAGCCATCCTTGACAGCACCCGTTCTTTGGCACCTCAAATTAAAAACATCACCCGATCTTGCTTCTTCTTCCACATCCGCAACTTCTCAGTAATTCTCCCTTCCCTTCAACAATCCAGCTCTGAAGTCTTGGGCTATGCATTCGTCACATCTCGGATTGATTACTGTAATTGTTGAACTCAGAACTTTCTTACAAACACCACATTAGTCAAGTTATTAAAAAACTTAATGTGTCCAGAAGCATCAGTAAATGTACTTGCACACACCGCAAACATAAACAAGTCCAACTTCCTCCTGGACTGAAATTGCTTCTTCCAATCGTGTTTCTAGCAATGAGCAAGTTCTTAAAGAGGACCTATGATGCTTTTTGACTTTTATGACCTATAAACGTTGTTATGATGATTCATAGTCATGCTTAACCATACTAAATTATCAAATAATGACTTACATGCATTTCGACGTATTCCCTGCTGACCGTCTGGGGTGTCTGCGCAGACCACTAAACACAGTGGAGAAGTTACGTGTTCAAAGCGGTCTACCCTTTCATAATTTGTGACTTCGCATAAAAATTTGTGACGTCACCACGCGGATGTTTCCATGTATGGTAATGCTGTCACTTCCCTGTTCGCGTCTGCCTCGCGCCCTTATAGGTCCATGCTCGCGCTTCCCGCCACTGAAAGTGTTCCGGAAGGAAGGTAACCAATCACAACGGAGTGGGGTTTGCAGGAGGGGGGGGGAGGGAGCCGAAGCACACACACTCAAATGTTGACAGGATGTGCTGGATCGCCAAAATAAGAGAAAGAGCTTCCCGAAAATCTACATAGTTTTTTGTGATGTGATTCGTGTCAGGTTGCTCTATAGCAGTGTAAAACAAGAAATTAAGACCATAAAAGTAGCATAATAGGTCCTCTTTAAACAAATAAACAAACTGTTAAAGGGAATGTTTCTCTCGCCTTGTTGTGAACCAAAGAGTGAGGCAACAAGTTAAAAATGTTTTTGAACTATTCCTTTGAAGTCAGAATCAGTAAGTCAGATATGAACTAAGTAAAGCCTTGTCCATTACCAGCATGTAAACCACAGGACTAGAAGTTGTCTCCCTCCTACACATCACACAGAGACACTGAGGATTCAAACCCAACCCCAAACCCAGGATAAAGAGGTTCAGTGAATGTGGTGTTGAAGGTGTGGAGGTGGATCAGTGAGTCAGAGGAGACACTGTAGAAGGACAGAGAGTCAGCAGGACAGTCCACATACACTGCTACTCTGTGAGAGACAGAGGAGGAGGAGATGGATGTGTATCTGTTATTGTGACGGACATAGTAACGACCATCAGAGCAGATCAGACTCCAGGACCGATCATTATCTCCAAACCCACAGTCATTACTGTTTCCTTTCCTGCTGATTCCTCTGTAACTCACTGATATATAAACCCATCCGCTCCTTTCGACCTCAAAGTAACGGCGACCAGTCAGACCATTACTACACAGCAGCTGAGGCCAGACATCAAATCTCTCTGGATGGTCAGGATATGGCTGCTGCTCATCTCTTACCCATGTCACCTTCCTGTTGTTGTCAGACAGTTTGAGGTTTCTGTGTACTGTGTTTGTGTCCAGTGTGAGTTCACAGGAATCTGATGGAGAGAAAAAGGCACAACACAGCAGCAGTTAATCATCAGACACCTGGGGCCTATTTCGGGAAGCAGGGTTGAGAAACTCTGAGTTCAACCCTGCGCTCTGAGTTGCCCATCTCTGGGTAATCGGTTTCAGAACAGCAGATCCGCCCTGGGTCAACTCTGAGCGTGTTCACTCTGGGTTGAGCGCGTGCGTATCGTCAATGGATCACTGATAACATGATTCACCATGGCAACAGGAGACACAAATGCTTGATCCTCCAACTTCTCCACTTCTCCAACAAAAACATTTGGTCATGACATAGCAAACGTTATGCGATTGGTTGGCAGATCCAGAGTGGCACTGGGCAGATCCAATAGTTTTAAACTTCAACAGACTCCCGCCTTCAAGTGAGTTAACGTTTGTCTATTGAGAAATTCCGGACCTTCTGTACAAATTAAATGAGGAATGATGGTCTGGTACAATAGGCGTATGGTGTGGAGAAGAATTAATGTGGATAGTATCTCATAACTCTGATTTAATCAGTTTGGCAATTCAAAAAAACAGAGAGATTTTTTTTTTGTCAAGAGCATCATTACGCTTCCATATGAGAAGCAGTAGCCTAGTTTAAAAAAGTTAAGCATATTAGCGACATCTGAAGTAGGCCTATGAGCTGGCACGGCACAGCATTGCTGACAGTGTTTTATAGTCGCTGTATTATGTAGGCAAGCTATAAGACTGTGCAGTAAACAGACTGTCGCTTCTTTTAAATGGGGAGTGAAAGACTTTAACGTCAGACACATTTGGCGACAGTTTTCTTTGAAGAGCCTGATTGATTTATGATCAAATGTTCCTAAAGTGATCACAGTTTAAATTATTAAATAATTTTCATATTCATATTAGGCAATTTAAGGAGGCTCGTCTGTGACTTTGGGATGACACAAGTGAACAGTAACGATTGCGGTCAGCCACAGTTTTACATTTCAGCCTGACAGAAATCTGTTCAGCGGCACAGATGTTAGAAAACTCCTGTTAATAAAAATAATAATGAGATAGAATACGTGATAAGGGCATAAGGGTTGTTTATATTTACTTAACACCCAGTCCAATTTATCTGATAAAAAATACTTTTTATTTAACTGCAACCCCTTTTAATATGTGACAAAAAAACTCAGAGAACTAATGATTTATCGTCTTCAGGTGTGAGTTGATTGTCTTTAGATGTCAGAGGATGTCAGTCTTCAGTCTTTTCAAAAACCCACTTCTTGAAATACCCCCCTGAAGGGTTTATTCGTTGTTTGTGTCCGGATGTACATTTTTATAAAGTTTAATGATGACACATTGTATCTCCATCAGTCAAACTGAATCCACACTTACACTTCCTCAGACCAGGTTTTAACCACTGCTCTCCACCGTGGTCCACCCTGGAGGAAGAAACACAGTCACAATGATTTTATTATTGAAATAATCCAAAACAATGACAGATACTGTCTCCAGAATACAGTTACTGCATGTTCAAATATACTATATGTCAGTGATTCTTGAGAACCGGGACAAAAGGCCGTCTTCCATATGTAACTGCTGTTATCTTTAAAAATAAAAATATTTAAAATTGTAGATGTTATTAGGGATTAAGAATAGAATGTCTGGAGCACAATTATCCCCTTAAATTTAATTCTATCATTATTATGTCAAATATATGACACTTGTTATCTTCTCACGACGTCCAAAACAGTGTGTCCTCAGAGAAGGTTTCAATCTTTCATATGCAATAAAACCTGTTAAAGATGTACTTTAATGATTAAAAGGAGTTTTCCTCATCAAAAGCAACACTAAATAATCTCTCATATCAATAAAAACAGTTTTTCTACAACACATTCATGTTTTATAAGGATTCTAAGTGGTGGGACCACTTTACTGTAAGTCAACACCTTCAGACATTTCATTATGTAAAATGTAATAAAATCAGGCGAAATAAGGGGCAGCTGTCACTATGAAGGACCTCTTGTCACATTCTACCTCAGCAGAGTACATTAGAGTCAGACAGGCTCTGATAAGTGTTGTAGTTTTAGAATATTTTACATTCCGAATCTTGAAAGTCCTGTGTCACAACCATGATATGTCAACACCGACTTACAATTTCTGAAGAAGTTATTTGAAATGTTTTGATAATTTTATTTTCCTGAAGTAGTTCATACTAGCACCTATCATCAACAGAACAATGTTGAAGAAACGTTGTTATGTTTAAGAAATGTTAAATATGTCAACACCGTCAGACAGGAAATCTGATGGAGTTGACATCTGACGGTGGTGATAGGCCAATGATGGTAAACAAAACAAAAGCTGGGAGGTTGTGTCAAAGCTTAGCTCAGTAGCTTAGTATATGTTGGATACATACATGTAATTTAATTTGCCGAAACAAAGGGTTTGTATTTTTTCAACATTGCACCCTGTTTTGTCCCATTCTCAAGAATCACTGATATAATGTATGTATATGAATATACAGTGCTGCTTGCATGTTTGTGAACCCTAAAGAGATATTCTGTTATTTTCCTTAAAAATACTAAACTGAATGTATGGCCAGATCATTTATAGTCCAATTAATAACAACTTTTCAAGTAATGGATTCAAATAAAACAATTTTTTATGTTGTCTTTGCTTCTTTAACGAAAGAGATTGATTTACCAAAAAGTCAAATTTCATGGGTGCAAAAGTCCAATGTGCAACATCACAACTCTGACCTGATTGTATCTCTGTAGTGCTACCCACTTTCGTCATTACATTTGTCCATTTCATCAGTCAATTTGTCCCACCAGAATATGTGTATCTGCCCGTTTGAAGCAATGCAGGTTAGGGTTAACTAACCTTGTGAAAGTGGAATTGTTAAACACACACACACACACACACACACACACACACACACACACACACACACACACACACACACACGTGTTTTTTAATATAAAAAATACTGATGAAAAATGTATTAATAGTGGTTAGACTAAATAAAAATGTCAAAAGGCTGAAGAGGTTCACATACTTTCAAAGAGCACTGTATACAGTATATATATAGTTTTGCTGCCTTCGGTAAGGTTGACTTGCCATCCCAGTGTCCTTAGTTGTTGCACAGTAACAGACAATATGTCGCTAGCTGCTAGAATGGAGCAATAAAAAATACTATGCCCCGTCATTAAAGGAAAGCGTTTGGGTGATCTCCCAGGGAAGAAGGCGCTTGAAATTATTAACTCAATATGCAAAGTTTGAACATTTAACATTTATCTTCTGAACCGAGTTAGCAGCTAGCATGAAGACCAGGTAGCACAGCAGACTGTCCTGCTAGTCATGCTACCCAGTGTAACAGTTATGCCACTCCTCCATAGTAAGGCCTCCATGGAGGTCCAAGTTTATGTTTAAAGATCTCCTTTTATACTACTTTTCTGGTCTTAATTTCTCATTAATGACTCCTATGGAGCAGCTTGACACGAATCACAGCACAAAAAAACATGTAGATTTTCGGGGAAACTCTTCCTCTCATCTGAGCGCGCTCAGCAGTCTCTGTCCACACTCGGCTTTGTGCTTCCCCCCCCCTCCCCCCCCCCCCCCCCCCCCGCCCCGTTTGGTCACCTTACTTTCATTCTTTCACCATCGTTCCGGGCCACGAGCAGAAGCGAAAGGGGAGGGGAGGGGGGGGGGCGGGGCCCGCCCGCCCCCACCCACCAGCACCATGCCGAACCAACCACCCGTGTCCGGACGAGACGGCAGGAAAGAATAAACACATTTAATAAGTCAATTTTTGGCCCGCTGCCCCCCTGGTGTATTGTCCACCCCACAACCCCCCCAGGGCGGAAGGGGAGAGGGTCAAACTCAATGTTCGTATATTTTTGTATTTTTTAATAGGGTAAAATAAGATTAAAATATATTATAATAACATATAATAGATATCAAAAGAGGAAAAAAAATTATATGAGATCGCTTGAGTTTAGAGGTACTATTTATAAAAAAAAACTATATGTCCTCCTTCATGATGGACCAGAGGGGAAGGACACCAGCAGTGTGTGAGCTCTTGTTGTCTGTCCATACCTGAGAGTGTCCAGTCTCCAGTCTGGATCCTCCGACAGCACTGCTTTCCTCCTGAGTCTCCAGGATGGTGTCAAGGTGGGCCCTCTCAAAAGGAAGAAGGGGGGTTTTGAAGCGGAGGGGAAAACAAACCCACCAATTTTTGTGTTGAGACCAGCCATCCAGACAGAGGGGGTAGAAGAGAAAAGAATAAAAAATATAATTATTTGTGTATAAAAAAATAAAACCAGCAGGAGAATTTATATTTACGTATGCACCCAGGTCCTAAGGTTCCGAAGAACCCCAAGGGGGGGGGGCACAACCCTGGGTGTTCCCTCCCCCCCATGCGCAGGTCGAGATCTTTATACCAACAAAGTCACCTGTGACACCTGGGTGACAAGTCCCCGGAATGTCTATATATCCGGAAGTCACCTGAGGATCTGTTCCACTGGATCTTCTCGCGGTGTCTGAGAAGTCTGAGTGACAGAGAACTCTGGCGGTCATCCGGAACTCATAGAACCGTAGTTACATACGTAACTATCGTTCTATTTCGTTCCTACTGACCGCCAGAGGCGGTGCTACAGCACTGGATGACTTATACCAAAAAGGTCACGAAGAGTACTCACCACTTAAGGGCTTGCAGCCATCAACAGGACAGCCGTCGCCACCGGATGAGGAGCAGCGACATTCACTCTGTAGAACCGCGCAAACGTACATGATGAAGACCATGTAGCCGCTGAGCAGATGTCCTGAAGAGGAACCCCCTTCAAGGCCGCCCATGACGTAGCCATACTCCTGGTAGAGTGGCACTTAACGGCCAAGGGCACAGGGAGCCCCTGTGCTCTATATGCATTCAACACTAGATCCACAATCCAGTGAGAGAGTCTCTGCTTGGACAGGGCAGCCCCTTTCCTGCAGCCCCCGTAACAGACAAAGAGGTTATCTGTCTTACGTAAGCTGGTTGTCGCTTCAACATACGCCCTAAGCGCCCGCACCGGGCACAGCGGGTCTGACACTCCCTCTGCACCCCCGGAGAGCCTGGGGGATTGAAAGCAGCCAACTCAATTGGTTGGTTTGCGTGATGGGGAGACAAACGTTTGGGCAGGAAGGATGGATTCGGCCAGAGCACCACTCCTGACCCATCTGCGTGCCAGCGCATACACGCCTGGCTCACTGACAAGGCATGGAGTTCACCGACCCGTTTCGCAGTTGCAATGGCGAGAAGGAAAGCCGTTTTCATAGACAGCCGCGTCAGATCTGCCTGACTTAGCGGCTCAAATGGGGGTAGACATAAGGACCTCAGAACCACTTGCAAGTCCCATGATGGTGCCCTCAGGGGTCGTGGTGGTCGAAGCCTCTGGGCTCCCTTTAGAAACTGCCTGACTAGGTAGTGGGATCCTACCGTCTGGCTATCAACCCTTGCATGTGCAGCCGAGATTGCAGCCACATAAACGCGCAGGGTCGAAGCAGCCCTGTTGTTGTCCAACACAGACTGCAGAAAGTTCAGTATCACCACCACCGAGCAAGTCTCCGGGACCTCGCCTTGTGTCACGCACCACTGTGAAAACAACTTCCACCTGTTTGCATAGAGCAACCTAGTGGAGGGTGCTCTAGCACTAAAAATGGTACGGACCACCGACTGGTCGCAAGACGTCAGCAGTGGGTCCTGGCTCTCAGGGGCCACACGCACAGCCGCAGGCGCCCGGATTTGTGTGCCATATACGCCCGCCGACCTGAGACAGAAGATCCTGTCTCTCTGGAAGGCGCCAAGCCTCTCCGTTGAGGAGTTTCAGCAATGCTGGGAACCACAGCCTCCCTGGCCAATGTGGGGCCACCAGAAGTAGGCTGTGACCGCCACGCTGGACTCTGTCCAGTGTTGCCAGTATAAGGGGAATTGGAGGAAATGCATAGAGCAGGCTGTCTGGCCAAGCATGAGCCAGAGCGTCCTGTCCTAAGGGGCTGGTCCTCTCCATCACGGAGAACCAGAGGGGACAGTGGGTCGTCTCTTCGGAAGCAAAGAGATCTACCACTGCCCTGCCATACCTGTCCCAAATCATGCCCACCACCTCCGGATGGAGCATCCACTCCCCGGAGGGTGGCCCTTGGCGAGAGAGAAGGTCTGCCGCTATGTTCTGGACACCTGGAACATGGGCAGCCCTCAGGCTTAGGAAATGGGGGAACGCCCATGTAAGGAGTCCCTGCGCGACCCGCAGGTTCCGCCTCGATCTGGTGCCCCCCTGGTGGTTGACGTGGTAGACAGTGGAAATGTTGTCTGTCCGGACGAGAACATGCCGGTTTCTCAGAACTGTAAGGAAGTGCTTTAGAGCCAAGAACACCGCAAGGAGTTCCAACACATTTATATGCTCCAGCCTCTGCTGGGAATCCCACTGGCCTCTGACAGTCCTGTGGCGCCATACTGCGCCCCAGCCGGTAAGGGGAGGCGTCTGTCTCTACGACCTCCCGCCAGGAAGCCAGCCTCCCTAAGGGCGCCCCCCGCAATCAGGTACGCCCTCTCTCTCCAGGGTCGGAGGGCCAAAAGGCACTGCCCAGACACCCTGACCATCTTGTGTCTCTGCCACTTGGGGTCCAAGTGGAGACCATTGGCCCAGATCTGCAGAGGCCGCAACCTGAGAAGGCCTAGCGGGACCACGCCGGATGCCGCGGCCAGCATACCAATCAGTCGCAGGAAGAGGCCGTATTCCAGCAACCTCCCCCGCCTGAAGCGCTGTAGTAGCTGCAGAATGGTAGCGACGCGCTTTGGAGAGAGGCAGGCTCGCATGTCCACCGAGTCGAGCACCAGCCCCAGATAACTCACCACCCGACATGGTGTAAGGTTGCTCTTGGAAAAGTTGACCGTGAGGCCAAGCCGATCCACATGGCTGAGGAGCCTGGCTGTGTCCCTGACTGCCTGCTCCCGAGTTGGGGAAATGATTAGCCAGTCGTCTAGGTACGGCAATATCGCCATACCGCCGGCCTGTAATGGGGACAGGGCTGCTGCCACACACCTTGTAAATATACGTGGGGCCAGAGACAGCCCGAATGGAAGGACCTTGAATTGGTACACCTTGCCCAGAAATGCGAAGCGGAGGAACCGCCTGTGACGCTGTGAAATAGGGACATGAAAGTAGGCGTCTTTCAGGTCTATCGACACGAACCAGTCCTCCGGAGCGATAGCCCGGAGGACATCTGCAACACGCAGCATGTGGAAGGAAAAGACCTTGAGGTACCGATTCAGCCGTCTCAAGTCCAGAATGGGGCGAAACCCGCCATCCTTCTTCGGTACCAGAAAGTAGGTTGAGTAGAACCCCTTGAGCTGTTCCTGTGGCTCTACTACCTCGATGGCACCCTTCCCCAGGAGGGTGGCCACTTCCTGGGTCAGGACCAGGGATCTGCCGGGATCTTTGACCACAGTAAGTCTGATCCCGCTGAAAGTTGGGGGCCGGCGTCGGAATTGTAGTGTGTACCCGTTGGACAGCGTGGACACCATCCACGGGTCTGTGGTCTGTTCTTCCCAGTAGTCCAGGTGCTGCTGAGAAAAACGTCCGACGGCCGGCCCTTGAGCTTCAGTACCTACCCCCCTGCCCCTAGGGGCCTTGGGGGCGGCGGCTGGGCGCCGGGCCTCTTGGCGCCGGGCCTCTTGGCGCCTGAAATGCCTCCCGTGGCGGCGGCGCGGTAGTACGGCGCCGGCCAACCTGCTCGGAGAAACGCTGGCCCCTCGATCGTCCAGCTGGACGTGGTCGAGGGTTATTGGCACAGGGTACCACAGAGGCCCCTGGTCTGTAATAAGGTGGCGGTGGACGCTGCAAACTCGCAAAATGCTGGCTGGCCTGGCCAGCCTGTACACTCCGCTCCAGGGCCTGCAGTGCAGCTGGCCCAAACGTCTGGCCTGGCACAACCGGGAGAGACCGGAGGGTCCGACGACACACCTCCGACAGGGGGGACTGCGCCAGCCAAACCTGGCGGCGCGCCAACGTAATTGTTGACATTAATCTGCCTAGTTCCCTAGTCATAAAAGCAAATGTCTGAAGAGAAATCTCACTTAGGGTCTGAGCTGAGGGATCAACCTCTGACCCCTGAATGGTCTGGGACAAAGCCAGAACGGTATGCGAAAGCGAATTCCCGAGACGGCCCATACGGGCAGCAATGCCGTAGCTTCTGGTAAGCAGGTCGTCCGTAATTCGGCACTGGGGCCGAGGGCAGCGCGCATCGGCCCTCAGCGCCTCCTCTGGGGAGACAACCAAGGATGCTATCGCTGGCTCAATTGGCGCTAACCGGTCCAAGCCGTAAGCCCCAGCGTCTCTCATAGCTGCCAGAGCTCTGCCATCGCTAGTGTGACGGGACCAAACCTTGGCCTCCGGCCAGCACCTATGCAGCTCCGCAATGTACGGCTCAGAGGGGGGCAACGTGAAAACAGAGGGTTGAACAGCCTGCGGGAAAAATGCACTTACCGGTGCAGATGAAACCGGAGCCTCGTCTAACCCCAGCTTCGCCAGCGCCATATGCAAGGCTGGCCTAACTGTGCAGCGGCTGGGCCCTGGCCCTCTAGCCGAGCTGGCCGCCGACCCCTGGGAGAGAGCCTGAGAAGCCAGGGACGCCTCGTAGACTTCTCCCTCCTCTGTAAAGAGACTACAGGATGCAGCTGTAGACAGCATATCATCCTCTGAATAGGAAAGTTGTGCAGCCGCGGGAACACACACAGCGGCTGGTACACCCTGTGCCTCTCGGAGGTTCTCCAAGAGGGCCTTGATCTGAGCCACGTCCCCCGATAGTGTGCTCACTTGGGTTGTCAACTCGTCTACCCTACGGGACTTCCCGGGGGGTCCCCCAGCTGCCGAGGAGCGCCGCTTGGCGCCACCAGGACCCGCACCCGACGGGGGCAACACTAGTCCCTCCACCTCAGCCAGCCTAGCCAGCCTTAGTGCATGAGGCATGCAACTACAATTCATGCATGGATCATCCGACAGTGCTTCCCTCAGGTGCTCAACCCCCAGACATGCAGAGCACTGGTCATGGCCATCCTCCGTGTGCAGGGAGGCCAAGCAGATGACACAATTATGGGCGCTTGACATAATGGCAACTTAATTACCCTATCTCAGTAACTAATTAGCAAATAGCAAATTAATTAGTAGGCTATGCCGCCGGGCTCTAGGCGAGAGCACCGAGCACCGGTGTGACACCCCAAAATTAACCCCTTGAAGGCGACTCTGCTACCCGCAAGCCGCCTACTGGAGGCAAATTAACGCAGGCTTAGGCAATCGAGCACTAGGCGAGAGCACCCGAGCACGACGCGCCCCTGCAAAAACGATAAATCAAGTACGCAGCTGGCCTAGGCGACACACACCCCAGCAGCAGTGCAGCAAAGCTAGCAAATACCGTGGCGGCGGCTATGCCCACGCCGCTCACTAACAGTTAAATCAAAGTAAGCAACCGGCCCCGGCGAACTCACCACCCGAGCACAGCGCAACAGCTAGCAAAAATAAATTAGAACCTACCGTGGCGGCGCTAACCCCAGCCGCTCACTGGCAACTAATCAAGTAGCAACTGGCCTAGGCGACACACACCCAAGCAGCAGTGCAGCAAAGCTAGCAATTACCGTGGCGGCGGCTATGCCCACGCCGCTCACTGACAATTAAACCAAAGTAAGCAACTGGCCCCGGCGAACTCAGCACCCGAGCACAGCGCAACAGCTAGCAAAAAGAAACTAGAATTTACCGTGGCGGCGCTAACCCCAGCCGCTCACTGTCAACTAATCAAGTAGCAACTGGCCTAGGCGACACACACCCAAGCAACAGTGCAGCAAAGCTAGCAATTACCGTGGCGGCGGCTATGCCCACGCCGCTCACTGACAATTAAATCAAAGTAAGCAACTGGCCCCGGCGAACTCAGCACCCGAGCACAGCGCAACAGCTAGCAAAAAGAAATTAGAATTTACCGTGGCGGCGCTAAGCCCAGCCGCTCACTGGCACTCTTTAGAAAACAATAGCATACAATCAGCACCGGGCTTACAAGCAACGGCGCGACCGAAATAATAACACGGCGACTGTGAAGCTAGCCGCCGACTGTTACGAGCTCAATAATGCAAGGTGGAAGGTGACAGCTACCGCGGTAGCCGGCGGCCACGCGTAGCTTTCACACTTACTCACCCCTGCCCGGCCCGCAGCCGTAGTAGAAACAATTGCCAGTCGCAGCCTTTGGTGGTCGACGTTAGATCGAAGCACCAACCCGAAGGTACAAGCTACTTGCGACAAAGCTATTCGGTATATCTCTCACACACACGCACTGTGTGTGTCCTGCTAATCCGCGAGAAAATAGAAGGAACAGATCCTCAGGTGACTTCCGGAATATATAGACATTCGGGCTGGGGTTGGTGGGGGGGGTTTGTGGGGAGAAAGAGCTCGACCGGGGGGGCCCCCGGGGTGTCAGGGGGTTTTTTTGGGTTAAAAATTCTCGACCTGCGCATGCGCGCGATGGAACATCCAGTGCTGTAAGCACCGCCTCTGGCGGTCAGTAGGAACGAAATAGAACCTACAGGTCCTCGACCTGCATTACTAGCATAACCCTATAGCTGGATGAGCAGGATTTAAAACATCCACTGTTAAACAAACAGATGAATCCTGACCTGAGTGTTTCCAGTTTACAGTGTGGACTCTTCAGTCCAATGGACAGACGCTTCACTCCTGAATCCTGCAGGTCGTTGTTACTCAGGTCCAGCTCTCTCAGACTAGAGGACTGGGAGCTGAGAACTGAGGACAGAGCTTCACAGCTTCTCTCTGAGAGGTTACAGCCACTCAGCCTGAAGGAGAATTAAACACACAATTATTAAAATAATCAAGCACTATTGACTAAGTAAGTCAGTTTAGTCAACTGTCGTTCAAATAGTACACAGGGAATATTGAAATGTGCCTTTCGCATATCCCCTCTCAAGTGTTCCACTTTGGAGGGGGTCCTAGCGTAGGGTCAACAATAGTACAGCGCCCCTGGAGCAGTTTGGGGTTAATTGTCTTGCTCAAGGACACATACCAGCCACCACTAGTTTTACAAATAACACCTTCCTGTCCGGTGCCGGGACTGTGTGAATATGTTCTGTTTTTAAAATGTTCTCTTTTGTCTGAAACTGTGCTTTTGCTGTCTTGGCCAGGACTCTGGTTACATTAAAATTGAAAGATCAAAAGGTAAAGAAATGTTTAATTCTGACCTGAGTGTTTCCAGTTTACAGTGTGGACTCTTCAGTCCAACGGACAGACGCTTCACTCCTGAACCCTGCAGGTCGTTGTTTCTCAGGTCCAGCTCTCTCAGATGGGAGGGGTTGGATTTCAGAGCTGAGGCC
The DNA here is from genome assembly GCA_026929865.2 of Hyperoplus lanceolatus. NCBI lineage: Eukaryota > Metazoa > Chordata > Actinopteri > Uranoscopiformes > Ammodytidae > Hyperoplus > Hyperoplus lanceolatus. The sequence continues at coordinate 507,774 of CM049396.1, forward strand.
AAAGACTCACAACCTTCTGTTGTGACCAGACAGCCTGACAGACTGGAATTAGAAAGATATCATGAATTCAGTATTTTAGAAAATCATGTCAGTGGGAAAAATTCTACAGATGTTGGAAGACGTTAGAAGCTTGATGAGCAGGATTTAAAAGATCCACTGTTAAAGGTTCAGTAAGTGATTTGGTCCTTTTAGCTAACTTCCTGTCAGTGACTGCAGTTAGCGGTCCCCTCCCTCGTCCCTACGTCACCACCACATGAACACACAGCCGTCTTCATCAGATAGTGCCGCGATGGAGAGCAGCGAGTCATCGTTCACGGGCACAGAGACCCCGCCTCTTTATAGCGCTCTGTCTCCTGATTGGATACAAATGAGCAGGATACTCAAAATTGTATCTGGCTATTACTACAATGCTGAATGACCGGGGGACCTGTGTTATGAACTGTGCATACTGTTTAAGTGATTGCTGTATGAATATATAGAGAGATTTAACACTTAAATTAACAAATAAATATCACTCACTTCTCCTTAAACAAACAGATGGATTTCTGACCTGAGTGTTTCCAGTTTACAGTGTGGACTCTTCAGTCCAACGGACAGACGCTTCACTCCTGAATCCTGCAGGTCGTTGTTACTCAGGTCCAGCTCTCTCAGACTAGAGGACTGGGAGCTGAGAACTGAGGACAAAGCTTCACAGCTTCTCTCTGAGAGGTTACAGCCATTCACCCTGAAGGAGAATTAGTGAACCACAACACAAATAAAACAATGTTATACAATTATGGGATGGGATTGTTTAAGAGAAAATATTTCTTTTCATTTATTGCTTATGAGACGTTTAATGAATCATATTTTCATCTTTGGGATAACATACGTCTCTCCCAAACAACTATATAATTCAAGTTTCTTGCCAAAAACTACATTTTCTTTTTCTTAGTGTTATATTTAAACATATCAAAGTACATTTAACTTAGAATCATCTGCTGGCTGACAATTCAATTCAAAATTTTAATTGGAAAATCAATGGTTGTAGACCAGTGATTGGATTGGTTTTAAATGGCGTGACGTTCTAATAGCGGGATTGATTAACTTTAATATAAAAAAATACTTCATTGATTTTCAGGTATTGAAAAAAGAGGAATGTGTTGTCTCTGTCTTGACCAGGACTCTCTTGCAAAATATATTTTTGATCTCAATGAGACAAAAATATGTTAAAATAAATTCATAACATAAATAATAACATGATTCATATGTCCACCTACAGAGCTTTGTTGGAGGCTTTGACCACTGGGAGGAGCCTCAGAAGAACCTCCTCTGAAGCAGAGTATTTCTTCAGGTCAAACACGTCCAGATCTTTTTGTGATGACAGTAAGATGAAGACCAGAGCTGACCACTGAGCAGGAGACAGTTCATCTGTGGAGAGACGTCCTGATCTCAGGGACTGTTGGATCTCCTCAACTAAAGAACGATCATTCAGTTCATTCAGACAGTGGAACAGATTGATGCTTTTCTCTGGAGAGATATCCTCACTGATCTTCTTCTTGATGAACTTAACAGTTTTCTTGGTGTCTGCGCTACTTCCTGTCTGTGTCAGCAGACCTCTTAGGAGATTCTGATTGGTCGGCAGTGAAAGACCAAGGAGGAAGCGAAGGAACAAGTCCAGGTGTCCATTTGGACTCTGTAAGGCCTTGTTCACAGCACTCTGGTGGAGATCTGTTAGATTAGCTTTGGCTCTGGGGACTTGAGTCCGCCGGGGTGTTGTTTGTGTCATCAGATTGACTCCAGAGTTGATGAATGTCAGATGGACATGAAGAGCAGCCAGAAACTCCTGAACGCTCAGATGGACGAAGCAGAACACCTTGTACTGGTACAGTCCTCTCTCCTCTTTGGAGATCTGTGTGAACACTCCTGAGTACATTGAGGCTGCTGTGATATCGATGCCACACTCTGCCAGGTCTGATTCATAGAAGATCAGGTTTCCTTTCTGCAGCTGCTCAAAAGCCAGTTTTCCCAGAGACTTGATCATCTTCCTGCTCTCTGGACTCCAGTGTGGATCTGTCTCTGCTCCTTCATCATACTTGGTGTTCTTCAGTTTGGCCTGAAACACCAGGAAGTGGATGAACAGCTCAGTCAGGGTCTTGGGCATCTCTCCTCCCTCTCTGGTCTTCAACCCATCCTCCAGAACTGTAGCAGTGATCCAGCAGAAGACTGGGATGTGGCACATGATGTGGAGGCTTCGTGACGTCTTGATGTGGGAGATGATTCTTCTGGCCTGCTCCTCATCTCTGAATCTCTTGCTGAAGTACTCCTCCTTCTGTGGGTCAGTGAACCCTCTGACCTCTGTCACCATGCCAACACAGTCAGGAGGGATCTGATTGGCTGCTGCAGGTCGTGTGGTTATCCAGAGGCGAGCAGAGGGAAGCAGATTCCCCCTGATGAGGTTTGTCAGCAGCACATCCACTGAGGTGGACTTTGTAACATCAGTCAGGGATTTTTTGTTTTTGAAATCCAGAGGAAGTCGACACTCATCCAGACCGTCAAAGATGAACACAACCTGGAACTCTTCAAAGCTGCAGATTCCTGCTGCTTTGGTTTCAGTGAAGAAGTGATGAATAAGTTCCACCAAGCTGAATTTTTTCTTTTTCAGCACGTTCAGCTCTCTGAACGTGAATGGAAATGTGAACTGTATGTCCTGGTTGGTTTTGCCTTCAGCCCAGTCCAGAGTGAACTTCTGTGTTAAGACTGTTTTCCCAATGCCAGCCACTCCCTTTGTCATCACTGTTCTGCTTGGTTCATCTCTTCCAGGTGAGGCTTTAAAGATGTCTTCTTGTCTGATTGTTGTTTCTGGTCTGTGTGGTTTCCTGGATGCTGTTTCAATCTGTCTGACCTCATGTTCATCATTGACCTCTCCAGTACCTCCCTCTGTGATGTAGAGCTCTGTGTAGATCTGATTCAGAAGGGTTGGGTTTCCTGCTGTAGCGATTCCCTCAAACACACACTGGAACTTCTTCTTCAGGTTTGACTTTAGTTCACGCTGACAAAATCCAGAATTACTTCCTGAGTGAACACAGTAGAAATAGGATCAATGAGTCATTTAAAATGCAAATATGAATGTAAACATAAACATCTCTCACTTCCTCTCTTGATACTTTAGTAAAATGTCCCATTTCATGTTCATATTGAACCTCTAGAGAAATCCTCTTACTGCTCCACAGAAGGTCAGCCAGCTCCTCCTGCTTCATTCCCCTCAGGAAGTGCAGTGTGATCTTCAGAAATGCTTCTCTGCTGCTGCTCCTCTGCTCTTCATCCTCACCGTCCAACACCTCCTCATCCTCCCTCTGACCCTCTAAGCATTCTCTGTAATCTGGACTCAGAATCTTCTGGATCTTCTTCAGCTCATTCTTCACAAACGTGACAATGTTTTCCTCCAGCAGCTGCAACAGAATACTACGTGAACAACACAAAACACTAAAATCATGAAGCAAACATCTGTTGTGATAAGTGAACATGATGCAACATTTTACTTGTGCATATCTGATTCTTAAGGGGATGAGACATTTGTATTTATTTTTGTCATGAGTAAAAGTAGGATATTTCAATGATACAGAATAGAATGTGAATGCTCATCAGGTTAAAGCTGACCATAGGACCTCATATGGCCATAGGAAGGAGTAGAGGGAAGGAGCTACCGGGGCTCTCCGGGCAGCTGTTCCTTTTACACTCCTATCTCTCCTAAGTATTGGTACTCGGTCCACTATATAACAGAAAGTTTGGAGCTGAACTGGGCACTACTATATACTGTATAGTTTGTCACGCTCTGTTCCAGCACACTCTATCTGTCCCTTCAACCATGGAGGCAGAAGAAAAACTTAGAAAACTTTGTGAGTCCAAAATACTCTGAAAGATTTTGGACTTCGAAGTACTTTAGAGGCAGAGTCTTTTAAAACACTTCTTTAAATCTCTTGACACAGATGACTTCGTAAAATACTTAAACTTTAGGTGGGAATGATAGACTAGGGAGTCTTATGGAATGGTAATTAACCCATTGATGACGGCTGCTGCGCGATGCCACATTGCCTCTCCTGCCTGATGCTGCATCGCGCAGCATTGTTACTTTATCTAATTTTCATGGCATACGCAGCTTAGAATGCACTGTCATTGGTTCAAATACACATGAGGTGGGTTTTGGTGATTTTTTAAGACCACGTGATCACCCAAAAGTTGTGTGGTTTGGCGAAAATCACATCAATCAAAAAAATAAAAAATAAAACAAAATAATAAAAAAAAATAAGCCGGCTGTGTCAGCGATAGTGTATTACAGAACAGTTAGTGGCGTTTGGTGCGCAGAATCAAGGTCCACTATAGGCTACTGACGAAAATCACACTAAATATTTTATATTATTTATTCTTTTTTTCTCCCCCATCTAATGTTGACGATTTTTAGAAAAATTTGTTGGTGTGTAAGCGCTAAGGGAGCATGTTGAAATAAAACCTGTGAACCTTAACTTTTAAATGTATTTTATTTCATGTTTCTATGTGCTACACAGGCTTAGATATTAAGGTTTTGGTAGACTTGACAGTTCGTACTATTTTTTCAGAAAACCCTCAGGCATTAAGGACATGCATCCTAGATTGCCATAGTCATCAATGGGTTAACAGAGATTGGGTGAAATCATCCTTTCCTCAGTTGTAACAATCTCTCTTAAGTTCTTACCATTTTTACGGTTTCGGGGTTTATAGATAAGTAATAGGCGCAAGAATAAGTTTGAGAGCATGCAATAACTATCTACATCTTGTGCTTTGGAAAATTGGAAGAATATACCAAGTAAACATCTATTAGGGGTAAAATAACTCTTTTGATGAGCATATAGGCATATAAACAATTTTCTTTTCCTTTCTTGTCCATTTTATGTAATATTCCTATACTCTCTTGTATTTTGTTAATAAAATCCCTAAAATGTTGTAAGCCTCAGTTTGAATTAGTTTATAACTGGAACAGAAGGACTTTAGGTATAGGGTTTTTTCTTCAAAAGAGATTGTTTCGTCCCTAGGGAGGTAAGTACAATTTGATTCCACACTACGGCACATACTGATTTAAAACACACACAACCTTATAAAACCTACCTCTCTGTAAGGAGAGAATATGCTTTAATTCCTTCCTTGTCCATATGCAGGGTTTTGGGCATGAGGTTACTGTCAACGAAACTTTGTTTCATTATATATTATAACATTTAATTAGGGTACATTACGTATTTTCTGCTTGTAACCTCTGTCCCACTAAACTTATGATTCCCCCTGCATGTAAGAGAAGATATCTTTTAATTGCAATGATTTATTACATCCTTGGAAGGAGAGGAAAACTCCCTTCTTTCTGAGACCTTGTATGACGAATAACATCTGCGAACCTCAAGGACCCTGAACACACAAACCTAGTGTGTGTTTTTCGCACACACCTTTAATCTTGCATATAATCTCATGTACACTGTTCAGTTCTTTGTATTCAACCATGTACCAAACCAGATACATTGTTGATTCCCTTGTATGCTGTTACAAGTAAATATTAATTCTGCTTTTGAAGAAGCCTGACTCAGTTCTCTGTATTACAAACACTTAGGTTTTTAATAATTCTACTAACAGTTACATATTTGATGTGCCTTTTAAGGCCTTTGCACACCGGGCGTGTTTTATTCGTGCGATTAATCCGTTACTTAGCGAATGTATACAGAGTCAATACAAGCTTCCACACCAGCGCCGTCATTTCGCACCGCAGATTTGCGTTTTTAATTTTTTCGAACTGAGTTAGATTTTTCTGGGACGTCGCTTTTAAAGTGAGACGCGACAAAATTCACATTTCAAAACATTCGCTTTTACGTTGCGTTTATTCGCGTCGCGCCCGGTGTGCAAAGGCCTTTAGAGGGATTTTTAAAGTATATTACATATAGGTTTACTGGTTTAAATCTTTCCTAAAGAAGCGGTGACCGGAGAAAAAGGGAAATGGAGGAGTAAGTGAGTGATTGACAAAAGTAGGACCATTTGATTAGGAAATAATGGTCTTTATTTAAGTTAATTGAAGGTTGTAAGAAAGAGGAAGATTTATCTGATAGAGCCAAATGGAGGTGCGCTTTGATGTGGGGACCTTTAAACAGGAGCAGAGAGAGAGAAAGGTCTCTTATAAAGTCCAACCTAACTGAAACCAGTGGGAATTATCTTAAAACTTTCTTTTACTTAGAGAGAATGGATAACGACCGCATAATACTTAGCTGATACAGGTTTATTAGGAATTAAAAAATAGACTTGATAGGCTAAATACTTCATTACCGGTCGGATCTTTCCGGTCGGATCGTTTCACATCAAATCTATGTTGGACGGACTGACAGTCCACTGGTCAAAAAAGTAAAACACAGATATTATTATTGTTAACAGAACAGATGGAAAGTAGTTGTTGTACATGTACAGACCATGAATGTGGAGTCCAGGTGTGTTTGTTGCTGCTGGGCAGACCGACCACTGGGACCCTCTGAGATCTCCTGGTCGACTCTGTGGAGGAATCATGAAGAATTAGCTCACATCATGTCTGGGGTTTGGGTAACGCTCCAGGGGCAACTGTCCCGGTGTCTGCAGAACAGAGCCGGGGGCTGCTTAACGAAGTCAGAGAAGGAGCAGGTATTGAAATCATACTACTATCATACCCGCTACATACCTGCCACATGAAGCAGCAACAGCCCAGATAACATAAAGTTTAACGGACATAAAAAGTGTTACCGGACATAGGACACTCCCAAGCCCGCTGGCCGGGCTTACATGGACCACCCGCCGTCGACACACTCTCCCAGGTAAGACGTCTACACTTTGACAAACTTGCTAAAATACTTTTTAAAATGTAGGCTAATATTACTGTCCTCCCCCGTGCTTTATTTCACCGCCGTGCTTTAATTCACCGCCGTCTTCAGGTAGACAATAAACATTTGCAATCTCGCCCTCGCACCCCCCTTCTACCTCTCCCCCTCCCCCACAAAACGTGCTTTATTTCGCTGTAGTAGTTTGTTTTTGCAATCACCCAATTGTTATTACATATTTAGTCGTTGTTACACTTTGCCATCTTACAAGCTAGGGGTGTACACGTGTAACCGTTTAGTATATAACCGTTTAGGAAAAATCATTAAACGAAAACCATTTTTTTTTTTTTTTTTTTCTTTAAAGGTGCAGTGTGTAATATGACATCATCAAGAAAGTTCTAGAATGCAACGCTCCCTGGGTAACCCCACCCCTTTAGAATAATAACAGAAGCTACAGTGGCCTTCAAGGACAAGAACAATTCTACATTTTAAACAATGCACCTGATGACCTGCATAAGACTTGCCTGCTCAATGTACAAAATGTAATATTAATATTTGTAATTCTCCGCTCAGGAGGATAATTCAGATTATTGGCAGAGGTGATTTTACACCAATGAGGACATATTTATGAATGAGGATACTGACTTTAGCTAATAAATTACTTAAAATGTTACACAGTGTCCCTTTAAGTTTGGAAAATTATTATGTTTTCAAGGAGTGGTGGGTGATGTGAGCTACTGTAGGCTATTAAGCAGGTAACAAAATACATTATTGTGTTTGGTTACAATACTTGAACTATTTAACTGCTTCCTTTTCATCTCCGTCTCAAACAGCTGATCCGATCAGCTGATTGGCTCGCGAGCCCAACGCCCCGACAGCGGGACTCAGTTTAATCACAGATGATCACTAGGCAGTTATGATAATGTCGAAGTCAAAAAGCTAAATTATGAATTAAGGGCCTCTGTGCCTCTGTCTATCTGTCTGCCTGACTTTCTCACTGCACAGTCACTTCAATCGTCAAAAAAAAAAAAAAAAAAACCCCAGGAAACATTTGTGTACAGGAAACATTTGCAGCCATATAACTGTTTAGAAATGTTTGTAAACGTTCACACCCCTATTACAAGCCCATTGCATTGACTACATTTATTACATGGCACTTTGAGAATCCTATGTAAATCACAGCATTCTACAGGTCTGTTATTTCCAGCTGACAGACCGCTGTCAAGGGTGACCGTTGCTATGAATAGGAAATATTGTAGCTATAGTGACGTTCTGACCGGCGTCTTCACAACCTCTCTCAACCTCCGTTGACGTTTTGGAAATAGGCTATTCACTTTTATTTAAAATGGAATTGTTTCCAAAACTAAATTTCAATATTTTCGGAGAGGACGGCACATTGGAGACTTGGCTGCTACATTTTCTACATTATCCCTTACGTAATATACTATTATGGCCCTTTACTTGGCCTACATTGTGTCAGACCAGTGCCTCTCTCTCTCTCTCTCTCTCTCTCTCTCTCTCTCTCTCTCTCTCTCTCTCTCTCTCACACACCATCTCTCTTTTTTTATTCAAGTCTACACATTGCTGAAGTCAGCTTGGAGCTGCACTTTTTACCTACTGATGCCCTGCCACTAACATGGTAAAGGTGTGAGGGTGTTCGTTGGAGACCACGAGGACGGCCTGACGGACAACATTGTGTAAACAGAACTACTATAAGTCATGATGACACAGTTAAGGACTGATCATCAGTGTCCTACTCCCTTCCCTCCTGGACATCTACTGAACCCACATCCCCCCCAAAGCAACCAGCATTGTGGGTGACCTCAGCCACTCCTCACACAGCCTCTGAAGTCTCCTGCTATCTGGAAGAAGGTACCAGAGCCTCCATAGGCTCCACCAGCCTGGTAAACAGCGTTTTCCACCAGCCTTTCAGGAAGCTCCACTATCTCCCCTCTCTTCCTTCCCTCCCCTCTGCCCCCACACATTCTTGATTTTTAAACCCCCTCCCATTTGCCCCAAAGATTCCTGGACTCTGTACCTATTTATACTCAGTCTGAACATTGAAATACACATATAATGTACATATAAGTAACTTTCCTCAGTTTACTGCATATTGCACATATTGTAAATAATGTTCATCATATTGCACATTTTAATTTATTTATTTAATTTGTAATGTGTTATACTGCCTTACCTTTTGCATTACTTAAAAATGTATTTATTGTATATTTCATCATCTCTTATTTGAACCTTTTGTACTTATTGCCACCTGGCAACTTGCCAGACTCATGAACCATATTAGGGCCCGACCGATTTATCGGCCGATTTTCGCATATTTCGGAATCATCGGCATTGACCGTTTTTTTGCCGATATTTGCCGATTTATTTTTTATTTTTTTTCAAGCAATCATGTGTGAAATGTATTGCTGCCCTGGAGGTAGCCTAATTGAATAGCATTAATGCTATAGCCTATTTACAGCAGCAGCAGGTGTGTTGTAATACATTGTATTCATTTACACTTGACAGTTCCTCCTGCAACCAATAGCAGAGGCATTGGTCATCGCTTGACAGTTAATAATAATAATAATTGTCATTCAAAGACACTTTACATCATAGAGAATCATACATGTAGAAAAAGAAAACAAAATACAGAAAAAATTAAAATAAGGTTTGAAGTGGAGTCAGGTGTCATTATGCTTCCTTAAAGAGGTGAGTTTTGAGTTGATTTTTGAATGAGTTTATTGAGTCTGAGATGCTGATGGCTGATTTGGGGGGAGGGAGATATCCAGAGGGTTGGGGGCAGTAAGATAACATTCATAATGTCTGAATTTAGACACGTTTGTTACACTTTATTTTTTTAGACAATGCGTATTGCAATAAAGAAAAAGTTCCTGTACATATTTTCAACAATAAAAAGTATATATATATATATTTAAGTTTTTTTTTCAATATGTAGGGGAGAACGGGGGAATCTGAGGCATCGGGTAATGTGAGCCACCCCCTGTTTCTAGGCAACGGAAAACATTTGTGGTCATGTGAGATATATGTTTTCAAGCCCCTCTCATTTCCCCATGGCCCTGAAAGAGAGGACCTCATGGTGCTGTGGTAAACATGTTTTTTTCACCAAAATAGGTATTTTGCACGTAAAAGTAAATTTTCTTGCTGTCAACTTAATCAACTGTTGTGCTAAAGCAAATGTATTCACATAGAAAAACTTATATCATACGTGTTGATGATGTTAGCTAAAGATTAGCCTGAAATGCTAAGAGAGGTAGTTTTTTCTCAAATTGTGGTGGTGGGGGAAAATGAGCCAAATGCTGTGGGGGAAAGTGAGCCACTGTCTCACTTTCCCCCACCATGAGGCACAAGTTAAGTTTAGTCTTAAATAAATTTTAATGTAATATTACATAACATATGTTTTATTTTAATGTCATACACATTGTAGAAAAGCCATCATGCCAAGGAAATACACCAGGAAGACGACCTGGGGCAACCACACTGAAAGAGCACATTCTCATCTTTCCCTGTAACCTTCAGGGCTGGAATGTAGGCCTAGTTGTAGAGTATGACAGGCTGATATTATAATCCAATTGGGTCTTCTCCTGTGTTCTGAGTCCCAGGCTGTTCAGATCAAATAGATTCAGATCAGATCAGATTCTGGTTCTGATTTTCCTATGCTTTGACCCCCAGACACAAGCTGGCTCCTGTGTTCTGACCCCCAGACTGTGTTCTAATCTAACTGGTTCTATCTTTCATTTGAATCTTATTAAAACCTTTTGAATCATAATATGTTGTATTTGATTTTGTTCAGAGTTACTTTCAAGTGTTTAGAAAATTTGCTTTGCCTAATTGACCAAACCCCATCATTCTTTTACTAATCCGACATTAGTTCTGGAATGTGTGGCTAGCTTTCAGGATTCTTACTGTTACAATATATGTTGTTATGATAGTTTCAGAGTGGAAAAAGTAAGTGGTTCACTTTACCCCCTTGATTTTTCTGGTCTGTCTCAGTTTACCCCACAGCTGGGGTAAAGTGAGCCACATTCCAACTTTTTTTAAAACAATCATATTTTCACTGCCCTTTGTTTTGAAAAAAATCTGCTAATGTCCATTTCTAGGAAACACCCTGAATTAATGGGAAATGTGTAAATTTGAGTGATAAATAATTTTAGCCCGCTTAGAGGGGAGCAAATGTAAAAAGTGGCTCAGATTACCCCGTTCTCCCCTATTTCTTTATTTTTAATTTTTTTTTAATCGGCCGATTTAATCGTAATCGTAATTTTTCTCTGAAAATAATCGGCATCGGCATTCCAAAATCAATATCGGTCGGGCCCTAAACCGTATATATTCACGTGCTATAAAATAACTGAACTTTCACTACAGCATCACAGCTAGGTGATATTACCCTGTGAAAATTGTGCAATACAATGTTACCAGTTTACTTATGTGTCGTTGTGTCTACTTTATTTTGTGCTTTTATCTCACACTTCATTGTTTGCGTACACTGAGAGGAGTTGCTATAGATTCCATTGTACATGTGCGATGACAATAAATGGAATCTTAATCAAACTCCTGACACCCTAGAGGTAGAGCGCGCGCAACGAGGAGGATTGTGTCGATCGTGTCGGCAGCACTTTGTATGTGACGAAACTCGAACGTCCAAAGAAAATGACCGCGTTTGTAACGCCTGATGATTTTTTTGCAGTGTAAGGTGTTGGCTTTTGCAATGCGCCCGCTACCTTCCAAAGGCTGGTGAATATTGTGTTGTCAGGTATCTCTGGCTGCGAAGCCTATTTGGATGATGTGGTGGTTCATTCTGATACCTGGCAGAGCCACATGAAGCAAGGTGTTTGATCGGTTGAGCAAAGCAAACTTAACGTTCAATCTGGCCTAGTGTGATTTTTGTCAGGCTACTGTTGTCTACTTGGGAAAGGTGGTGGGCCGAGGTGAAGTGCGTACGGTTCAATCCAAAATGGGGGCAATTCATGATTTTCCTATTCCTGGTTCTAGACGAGACTTGCATTGTTTTCTGGGGATGGCCGGTTAATACAGGTGGTTCTGAAACGGCAAACCCTATGTTTGCTCTTCTGGTTCCTTTAGGCAGAGAAAGTCTGACACACGTCCTTGTTGTAAGCACGCACAGAGATCGTTTCATTTGATGTTGAGTGTGATTTATTACACGAAACTCCGGTTGACTTTCCAATAAAAAACATAAACAGCTCAAAACAATGTCACTGATAAGCGGCCAAAACAGGGTTCTTATTATACAAAAAACAATACTTTTCTATGTGAAATAATATGAGGTAATGCGTGAGCGTGAGCGTGAGCGTGGTCAAAAAACTGTTGGCTCTCTGCCTTCCAACCTGAGTGAAAGCAAAGTCCCTCCCCTATAAGGTAGAGTACGACACCACAGGTGACACACATTACCAATCACCACATAAGCAAGATGCGCTGATATACATATGAATAAACATGATTAATATTCACACACTTACTAATTCATAAATCATAATTTGCCATAAACTAAAAATGTATTTCCTTAAAATATATTAAACACAAAAAATCTCTAAATGGCTCCAACATACCGGCCCCTAATTGTGATGTTACCACAAAACAATTACTTAAATTAACTATATGGAGCCAGGTAAGTACAAATATTAATCAATTAAGTCCTTCAAAAATATGTCAAGTAACTTTACACTAACACATCACACCCAGCTTAAATATCAAAATTCACTACGACACAATTTACATAATCCCCACTTGAATTCCCCCCAAAGTTCATGTTGCATGAATGTCTCTTAGGCAGGGATAACCAGTCCAGTGAACGCGGAGTTCATGTATGCAAGGAAGGTGTGTGCAGGGCCATTTGTAGAGGGGCATGTATGTGTGTATGTGTGCACAGTGGCATTCTTCCTGTTATTAAGCTCAGTTTTCAGCTTCCAAAAGCAAGCAGAGCTTATCGATGGGCCTTTGCAGGGTATTCGTCTTTGTTCGGACCAGAACACTTCGGACGAGACCTTTGGGCCCGGGAAAAGTCTTTACTACACGGCCAAGGGGCCATGAGTTCCTTGGTGCAGTCTCATCTACGATGACCACCACATCGTTGATGTTGAAGTTTCTTCTGGTGTTAGTCCACTTTTGGCGTTGCTGCATGAGTGGCAGATATTCCTTTACCTTTTGTCTTTGAAGCAGCAGGAGTCTTTTAAGTTTTAGCAACCAGCCAACAGCTCTCTGTAGTTTTTTCCAGGAGGAGAAGTGTTCAATGAGGTCACTGGTTGCACCTTTGCTTATACTTAAGCAGCTCACAGAAATTTCCTTTTTTATTTCTGGATCGTCTGAAGGAATGTGGTGAATATCCACTGGCTCCTCCGGCCATTCAGTCTCCTTTTGTGACAGGAAGTCTGGACCATTCGGCCATTTAGCTGAATCCAAAGAAGTTTCTATCTTCAATCCTCGTGAAGCATAGTCTGCTGGATTGTCCTTTGAACTCACGTGCCTCCACTGGTTTTCCTTGGACAAGTTGTGGATCGTGGCAACTCTGTTAGCAATGTAAGTATGGAAGCGTTTGGTTTTGTTGTGAATGTATTTCAGTACGGATGTACTGTCTGTCCAAAAGGTAGAGTCCTGCAATTCCATATGGAGTTCTCTTTGTAGCATCCTGTCTACCTTCTTTCTCCTCTTCTTCTTTTTCTTCTTCTTCTTCTTTGTCCAATTCTTTCTCAGCCTTCTTGTCGTTTTCTGTCTTTTCTTCACTTCCATTTCCCAAACTTTTCTTTTCTTTCTCTTCCTCTCGCCGACATCTGACATCTCCGCGTCCTCGTCTTCCTTCTCTGCCATGGCGTCGTACACCTGAACTCTCATCTCATCTCTATTCTTCTCGTCAATGTTTCCTGTGCCGTCAACGTTGGAGTCCTTGAGCTTTTCTTCATCCTCCTCTTCCTCTGGTACTCCTTCCAGAGCATTACCCAGGACTAAGTTCTCCATCCGTGCCAAATCCAGCAGCGCTTTACCGCACTTGTCCGCCGTGTTTCCATACTGTTCTACTAGCATGCCGCCGGCGTCCTGCAGGGCGCTCACTGCCTCCACCACCTTGGCTCTGTGACTTTCAGGCACTGTTGTGGGTACCTTCTCTGCGTAGCCTTTCTGCAGCGCATTTTCCATGAAGACCTTGTATTCTTCAGCATAGGTAAAGTCTCTCTTGAATTTCCCAGCCAGGTTCAATGTCCGCTGCAGTGCCACATTGTAATTATTTGGCATGACTAGCTCTTTTTCTCGAAACGGCAGGGGCAAGATGTAATGTCCACTTTCAAACGCTTTAGAACTTTGGGCCAGCTCCGTTAATCTCCTGTCCTCACGTGACATCTCTTTCCTTTCCTCAGATTCCTTTTCTGGGAACTCTTGGTTGTACTGCCTGAGTAGCAGGTCCTTCAGATTTTCCATCGAAATGCGATTGACTGTCATTGATGCTGTATGTTTATCCATTGCAGATGAAGACTTGAGGGGCCCATTCACCACCCATCCGAGAAGTGTCTTCACTGCGTATGGTCCATTACTCTGGCTGTTAATTATCTGCCAGGGTTCCATCGCTTTAGGAACATTCATTCCTATCAACATTTCAATGTCAGCATCAATCTCTTCCATTTGGATTCCACAGAGGTAAGGCCATTTTCTGAGTTCTGATTGGGTGAGTAGGTTTTCCTTTGAAACAGGGATTTTAGCTTGTGTGTAAACTTCAGGTAGGTCAATAAATTCATTTCCATCTAGGTTGCCAACTTCCAGTCCTGTGATCTCATAACAACTCACATTGTTTTCCTGTCCCATCGTCTGCAGCAGAATGTCAGTTTTGCGTCCGGTCACATTCAGTTGGTTCATAAGCTTTTCAGTGCAGAATGTGGCCGAGCTTCCCGGATCAAGGAAAGCGTAAGTTTGAATGCACTTACTTCCTTTTGCAGCTTTAACTTGAACTGGAACAATAGCGAGAGCACATTCTTTACCGGCCCCTGTAGCATCATCAGCCGACACTTGTACACTGTTTATTGATGTCTGCTTTGGTGCTGGGGAATTGCGGTTTAGCAGGGGTTCCTTATCTGAGGTTCTTGTGTCAATATGTAGCAGGGTTGGATGTTTCCGCTGACATGTTTGGCAGTCTAGTTTTGTCTTGCAGTCTTTGCTCATGTGACCCTTCTTTAAGCAACCAAAGCAATATCCATTTATTTTCAAACATTCCACCTTTTCTTTGTGTGGCTGTGATTTAAACTTGAAGCAGTCCAGTAGTGTATGCTTGCCTTCACAGAAACAGCAGACAGCTGAATTAGCAGCATTAAAGTTGGTGTGTTGTTGCCCTTTAAATGCATACTGTCTGTTGTATTGTTCTCCAGGTGCTGCCACGGCTGTCACAAATGTACTTCTGCTTTTGAGTGTCCTTATTTCAGTGCTCCTGTTATTTGGGGATATTCTTTGAGCAGGAGTTGGGTCTTTAATATCTCCAAATGCAGGGTGCAGTAAGATGTTAGCTTGATTTTCAATAAATTCAACAACGTGTCTGAAATTAGCTCGCATCTTTCTTTTCTGAAATTCCTCATATGCTCTTGACCGCCACCTCTCTCTAAGCTTGTAGGGAAGCTTGGATACAATGAGCTTTAAGGTGGATGTCACGTCCAGCTCATCCATGTACTCCAAGTCCTGCATGGCGTTGTGGCATTCCCTCAAGTATAAGGAATATGCCTGAAGTGCGTTCCCATCCTCCGCTTGAATAGCTGTCCAGCTTAGCGCTTTATTCAGATAAGCATTTGCAATCTTCATTTCATCACCAAAATGTTTTGCCAACAATTGCATTGCTTCTGAATATCCTCTTCGTGCATCCATGTGCATACAGCTACGAACAAGGTCTCTGGCCTGACCTGCTGTAAACTGTTCAAGAAAGTAGAGCCTATCCTGGGAACTACTTGTCTTGTCCTCTATTAAGTATTTGAATGCATGCATGAAAGGTTGGTATGATAGTGGATCACCTTTAAACACTGGCACTTCTCTTTTAGGCAATAGAGACAGATTTTGTTGCATTATCATGAGCTCAGTGATATCCCTTTGACTTTTAACCATTGTGCTGATGTTTTCATGAGTGATATGATTGGTTGCAGGGTTTTCCAGGTGTGGGGTTGGAGCCCTTGTTGTCACTTGAGAGCTATTATGAATGCCACCAACCGTTCTCTGTAGTGGAGTTTTAGGTACAGCACCTAATTGAATGAATTCCAAAGCAGATGTGTCTGCAAATGTTTGTTCCACATTTTCCTGTTTGCTTGTTCCCTCAAAATATTCATTCATAGCATCACCATCAGACTCTGTTACATTTGGGTTTAGGAGTACTTTTATTTTTGCATCTGCTGCTGCAATTTCTGCATCCAGTTCCACCTTTTCCATTTTTGATTTGATTAAAGTTTCCTGCAACTGGAATGAATGTTGCAGTGAATGTTGCTGCAACTGCAATGAATGTTTTTCCTTTAATGCAGCAGATTTTGCCTCCAGAGCTGCTTTCTCAGCTGAAGCCAGCCGAGCAGCAGAAGAAGTGGTTGATGCAGTTGTTTTCCTTGAGATGTTTGATATGCTGTCCAGTGGGTCAACCTTTAACTGTGCTCTCTGTTCCCTTTTCCATGTTTTAACCTCATATGTTAAGTAGTTGAAGTTCATCACTCTGGGCTCATACCAGTCCAGAGTGTCAGTTTCTGTTTCCTCTTCTGATAAGAGCTCTTGAACAGCAATGTGCACCTTGTTAAACTCATCCACAGCTTGTTTGAACATATACATAGATTTGTCAACATCATCAATATTTCCCCCTTCAATCAGCAAGGCTTTTGTTTCATGCATTCTCCTTGTGCACACTCCCAGTTTCCCTCTGCGTGTAGCAATCAGAGATCCTAAACGATCCTCCGCTTACGCGGCCGTTTTAAGTTCAGTCATTCTCCCGTTTTTTTAGTTAGATTTGTTGATTTCCTTTTATTAGATCGCTTCCTTATTTATTTTGCTCCGTTCGCTTTTCCACCGCGTCCGCGGGATGCGCGTTCACACAGAGCTTCTGTTGCCACTTTCCCTTTTGTCACTTTTTTTTTGTTTAGCGATCACATCATAATTCATATCAAACAGACAGTTAGAACGGGGCTTTAAACGCGGATCTCATCCGCACATCCATATTCACAAGCGCTTTTATTGTGCACGGCTCATCCATGGGATTGTTTACTCACGGCTTCCAAACGAGCTGCGCGCGCCCGTCTTCCTTGTTAAGTTTGTCAGACTCGTGGAGTTTTTTGACTATGAAACGGCAAACCCTATGTTTGCTCTTCTGGTTCCTTTAGGCAGAGAAAGTCTGACACACGTCCTTGTTGTAAGCACGCACAGAGATCGTTTCATTTGATGTTGAGTGTGATTTATTACACGAAACTCCGGTTGACTTTCCAATAAAAAACATAAACAGCTCAAAACAATGTCACTGATAAGCGGCCAAAACAGGGTTCTTATTATACAAAAAACAATACTTTTCTATGTGAAATAATATGAGGTAATGCGTGAGCGTGAGCGTGAGCGTGAGCGTGAGCGTGGTCAAAAAACTGTTGGCTCTCTGCCTTCCAACCTGAGTGAAAGCAAAGTCCCTCCCCTATAAGGTAGAGTACGACACCACAGGTGACACACATTACCAATCACCACATAAGCAAGATGCGCTGATATACATATGAATAAACATGATTAATATTCACACACTTACTAATTCATAAATCATAATTTGCCATAAACTAAAAATGTATTTCCTTAAAATATATTAAACACAAAAAATCTCTAAATGGCTCCAACAGGTTCTGTAAGAACTTTTCAGCTGTTGCGGCACCATTGACTGACCTGACAAGTCTGAAAGTCTGGTTTGTGTGGTCCGATGGTTGTCAATATGCGTTTGAGTAGATTAAAGACCTTCTTCGGCACCGTATTTTGATCAGCCTTTCAAATTGGCTATTGATGCAAGTGATTTGGGAGCAGGTGCTGTTCTGCTTCAAGATGGGACTGATGGAGTAGAACACCTTGTGTCTTATTTATCTAGGAAATGTAACTAACATCAGCATAGTATATACACATATTTTAATTGGCTGTAAAAATAAAAATAAATTCTCTTCACTTTTGATTGGGTGGGCAAGGTGTACATTTGTGTGGGCTAAGCCCAATTTTGCCCCTGAATAGCGCCGGCCCTAGTTCCTAGCCCAGTGTGGATCAATAATATCTCTGCCTAGTCCTGGGCTGTCCTCCTCCTGGCTGGACATGCCCACCATCCTTACCAAAATGCCCCAATCACCTTAACTGGTGAACTTCATTGCGGGCACAAGCATTTCATCTGCTTGTCTCTGTAATCTAGTTATTTGGGGCATGACATCAGCCTGCATGACCATAGGTGAGAGTAGGAACAAAGCTTGACCAGTAGTTTGAGAGCTTTCCTTGCTGTTCAGCTTTTGTCACAACGGTGCAGTAAAGCGAGTGTTAAACAGCCCTGGCTGTTCTGATACTCCGGGCCATCTCACGTTCAAGTCTCCTGTCCCTGAATATCACAAACTGTAGTGGTGACAAAGAGCAGCTCTCGTGTGTCTATTCCACAATCGAAAAAGAAGCCCTCGCTATCGTACTTGCATTAAATCTTTTTGACGGTTTGTTGGGTCGGCAAGCGTTCCTGTTACCATCTACACCGATCATAACCCCTTGGTGTATCAACAGACAATGCGTAACACCAACCTGAGGTTGATGCGTTGGAGCATCTTTATGCAGGCCTTTGACGTCGTTATCACACATATTTGTGGCAGGGATAATGTAATAGCAGATGTGTTGTCGCGCTTATAAATCCGTTTCGTCTTTTTGTTTTGTGTGAAAAGAAAAAAAAATCAAATTGAAGAAAACCCTTCTTCCTCCACCTTTTGTTTTGTCTAACCAGTTATTTTGAGTTTGGGGATTAGTGTAATAAATTGGTATAGAATAAGGGTTTCAAGATTTATGTATATCTTTTTTAATAGCACAGATCTACAGACACTTTATAGTAACAGCAGATTAGCAGTCGAAACATGTCAAGATTTTTTTAAGTTTTTAAAGTGAAATGCATGAATCTGGTGCACTTTGAGAGGGAAATTAAGGGTGTATTCACACATGCTGTGTTTAGTTCAGTTGAAACAAACTCAGGTGCACTTCCACCTTCGGTGCGCATCTTTCAGGCAGGTGTGAATACAGCAATCGCACTCGGGGGCGGACCAAACAAACGCTCCGAGACCCAGCTGAAGAGGTGGTCTCGATGCGCTTCAAAACGCACTCTGCTGCAGTTCGTTTGTGGTGTGAATTTGGCCGGACTCGATCCGACCCAATTGCAGGAAGCACTGCGCCTTTTCTTTCTTTTCTTTTTTAATAAATCGCCATCAGCTTCACATTATGGGAAAGTGTTGTTGTCGCCATTGTTAGGAAGATTAGTTGTGGTTTGACCGGGAGCCCCGAGCGGAAATATTGCATTTGATAATGACGCGTGCGGATCAGCGATCAGATGGAGAGGAGCGTCTCACGTAGCCTACAGTGCCAACAGGTTCACGCTGCGCTTTGCATGAAGAGTGTGTTTTTATTGTCCTTCCCAACGGGACCGTCAATACTGTCCCCGTGTCGGTTTGGTGCTGAACTGCGCCAAACTGACACCCAGCTGATACACAGCTTAATCAGCTGTGTTTCAGTTTGAGCCTATTCTTCACGCGAGCCGCGCGTCCAGCAGCAAAAATACAGTAAAAATTATGTTTCACATCATAGGCTAGAAGCCACATAACGTGGCATTGTCATAGGGCTACATATTATAACCATATGAAACAACAATAATTTTATGTTTTTCTTCTTTATTTATAGGCTAGATGTAGGCATTTTTATTATTTTTAACCCCATATTATATCAATGATAAATTCGCAGTTTTTACTTCGTTCTTCCTGCTTCTCTCCACCCCTGAATGTCTGTCCAATGAATGAATGACCTCAGATCACGTGTGGTTTTGCTTCGTAATGATGGTTCACTTGCAAAAGGGGCAATATGAAAGTGGACCACACCAACAAAAAAAAATCCAAATTCTATTTGGTCTGGACCAAAGCAAGTGAACTAACTGACTTTCCATGTGTGAATACACCCTAAGAGGCTAAATCTGAAGAATTTTGTATGAAAAAAAATGGAGACACTCAGTGCAGCTACATGGCACAACATGGCCTTTCGGAAATCGGATAAATGGCTGTATCCACTATACTAGGTGTTATCTGACTTCTCTTGTCCGAAGTAGATCGGATAAAGGTGTTTACATGCAGTTTAAAAGTCCTGTTGAAGTCTTATTTGTTTAGTTACCCGATTATGAGTCTGCATGTAAACGCACTGAGTGTGTCAGATGAATTAGAAGCTATTGGAGAAGGACAGATGGATTTTCCATAGTAATATTAATTCAAAATAAAATATTATGCAGGGTCCTCTGGGATGGGCTTGGTGCTCTTTTTCTTTTATGGGACATATTTCTCTGTAATATAATGAGTGCATTCAAACCAAATCGAAATCAAAAGGGGCATATTACATTATATTTTTAAAATGTGCCACGTGCCAATCAATCAGTTTTGACACCCCTGCACTAGTGGGTAAGAAATGCAAAAAAATAAAAATAATTATTTTATTTTATTTTTTTTTAAAGGGCCATATTACATTATATTTTTAAAATCGGCCGCGGGCCAATACCAAGCGGGCCAACTGCGGGCCGTAGTTTGGACACCCCTGACCTACAGCAACCAAAATCACCTGCTCGCATTATTTGTATAGATTTTAGCTCTGCTTTTAACAGCATGCAAATTGGCATTCTTTTAGAAAGACTTATACAGCTGAATGTAAATGGCGGTCTTATTCACTGGATTAAAAGTTTCTTAACTGACCGCCCTCAGAGAGTTTTAATGAATGGGCTCTACTCTTATGAGCTTGTTTTAAACACTGATGCTCCACAAGGTTGTGTGCTTTCCCCTATGTTGTTCTCCATCTACACTAATAACATGTCGGTTCACAGAAGTAATATTAAACTTCTTAAATACGCGGATGACATGGCACTGGCCGGCCTCCTCCTGAAAAATGATGCCACACATGAGGAGGTATACCTTACACAAGCACAAGGCTGGTCGAAAGTATTGAAGCGACCCAGCAGAACTATGGGGGGGGGGGATTGATGGGAAGTTTGTGGGGGGAAGGAGTTGCCCTAGTTCAGCCTGATAGGCCAGTTTGGGATATGGGGCGGGGACAGCGTGAGAAGTGGGAAGTTGAGCCAAGTAGGTGGCAGTTCGAGAAATAAGCCGTGAAGAAGACACGCTGCTTCAACCCACAGTTAGCTAATAAGCCATGCCGCTACAACCGCAGTTAGCTATCGCCTTTTGTTGTTTTGGGCGCTCCTCCAACCCCGGGGTTAGCTTGTATACCAGGGACAATAAAGCCCGGTTCTCTGGTTAGACGTCAGCGACTCTGTGTCCTCGTCATTCCGCTAGCTAGCCCCCCGCAGTGTCGGGCCGCAAACGCTACAGTATACTTTATTTTAATATAACTGCCTGAGATGGGAACCTGAGTGTTTTGAATAAAAATAAACTCGCCAAAATAGCCAAACCTGCAGGGAAGGTGATTGGCAAGCCACAAAGACAACTCCCCAAAATATTTGACAGAGCAGTTCTCAGGAAGGCCAATGCAATAACCTCAGACCCCTTACATCCACTTCACTCATCCTTTGAGCTGCTCCCGTCTGGATGGAGATTCAGGGTCCCTAGAGCCAGCCGCAATATTTTTTTAAAATCCTTCATTCCCTCTGCCATTCAGGCATTGAACACAGTCTGATTTTATCACTGCTCGGTAGATCTGTTTTTTATAGTATTTATTAACTTATTTGCTGCTAACTGTCATTTGCACTGTTCTGTCTTCTGTCTTGTCTTGATGTGTATTTGTATGTTCCACTGTTATGTGTTCAACATGTTATGTATGTGGGAAGCCAAAGACAAATGTCCACTAAGGTGGACAATAAAGTTATTCTTATTCTTATTATTCTTAGCAGTCGAAACATGTGAAGGTAATAAAAGGTAATTTAAAGTTCATTCTAGTCTGTATATGAGAACATTTCAGTGAGTTAACCTTTCTGCTGCAGACGGTTGTCGTCCTTTAAAATCAATGAGACCATGAAACGATCGGTCACTCTTTAAGGACACACAGCTGGGTCCAGGTCCAGGAGAGTCTGGTCTTTGATGGAACCTGGTGGAATAATAAATGTGTTATGAACACAACACACACACACAGCTTTGAGTGTGAATAATGATGGTGCAGTGATTTGAGTCATGGACAGTTAGAGATCCTCATGTCACCTCTGAGCTTTGGTCTGGCCGTCATGTTCCCCACACAGAGTGGTTTTAGAGGGAGGGACTCCCTCCTCTGTGTCCTCACTCTGATCCATAGCAGAGCCCACACCTTCACACAAACACAACAACATGTTCATTCATTACAACAAGCTTTACATCACAGGACACATTAGTTCACTGTCACTAACAGACACAAACATTCAGGGCTGAAACCTGGTTGGACCCTAAACTGGATCTGATGACCCTGGAATGTGTTACACAGCCGCCAGATTCACCCATTGAAGTATCTGGGCTGGTGTCCATTCAAAACGGGGCAGTTTGAAAGATAATTAATCTACTTGAGGACAGTTGAGGAGGTCAGGAACAATTCTCTATTTTAAACAAAAAAGCTCAACTGCAGTCAAGATTAGGGTTTTGGCCACAACCCCTTGCCAATGAAAAAAAACTTAGTATCTGATTAGAAGAACCGATATACGAATGCATCGATATGAAGAGATCCAAGAACCTGTCTTTCTCCCATGCAACAGTTGTCTTTATACCCCAAAATGGGACAGGCTGATTAGTCAAATATTCTTCCTGAAACCGGCCTTTACCCATTATAATTGGTGAGTCTTAATTGGCTCCTCCCGAGTATCCTGATTTGACTTTTACCTAAATCATGTGCCAAATCCATACATTAACCTGAGCCACAGTCCCCCCGGTGTTGGTTGATTGGGATGTCTACAATATCAGAAAGTGGTAACGTTAATGTCACAAAGCTAACTACAACACAGTAAAAATGTTTACAACAAAGCTACTTCACAGCATGCCACTTACATTTAGAGGATGCTGTCACACCCTCATAACAGCACAGTCTAAAATCAACATCAGTGTGCGAAAACTAGTTCAACAAGTGAAGAGTGTTTCCAGTCTGTCTCCGCCTCCTCTCCTTTACCTGCCTGAGGCTAAGGTTGATCTATTGTACCTGTGTGTAAGAGATGTGTTTATATTGTATGTGATTCGTTTGACATCGAGTCTGATGTTTTTCACTTAATCTTGAGATTGTGTGGCATCATCACAGAAACTCAATCAGTGTCAGATAAATCACAAATCAGCTTTTCAATAAATATATTGACACATGCTATTGAGGAAAATCACAAATATTAATGAAAGAAAAAACACCAATATTAATTAAAAACTAATGAAAAAACTAAATCCAATATGAAGAGGTGTGTCCTGTGTAGCATTTATGTCTGGGGCTGATGGATCACATAATGTTTTTTTTTCTAGTAAAATATTTGTTAAAAATTAATGAATTACGGTCATCAATCACAATTTAATTTGTGTGCTACATGATCCAAATTCAGTATAATTTAATATGGCAAAGTCAGCAAGTAAGTATTGAAAATAATGGGTTTTGTGTTAACTACACAGTTTTTTTATTGACGGTGAACTGATCATGTGGTTATTACAAGTCGTAATGGGACATTTTGTCATGAAATGGCCTTTTAAGCTGGGGTGGAGGATTTGGGGAGAAAACCGCTCCACTTGTTCTCTTTGGTCCCTCCCCTATGGTCCCTCTCTGACACGCTCTACACCAACAAAGTCGTACCAAAGTGAGTGGACAGTCCCAACAGCCAATAAGAACAGAGAATCGGAGCCTCGCTCTGATTGGTCAAAGTGTCAGCTCATGTTAACTTTGACCAATCAGAAATCACATACCCCAGCTGTGGCACCAGTTCAGACACGTCCTGCATATTTCATTGATGACGTGAGCTCAGATTACAGTCAAACAGCTGTTGATTCTACTGAACAAACTAACAATATTATTTGGAAATATAATATATTCTAAAGTCATTGTTCTTTAACCCGGAGATAACCTTTATTAAACCTTTATTATAACCTTTACAGCATTTTTCAATAACATTTCTACCGCCCAGTTAAACAGCGACACAGCACAATGTGATCAAAGTGATCCTGATGATCAGACATTTACAGGTTTCTCTGGGAGGATTCTCACCTGCTGAACTGACTTCAGGTCGACTTACAGACACTTTCCACCTTCATGTGTGGAGGAAACACTGGGAGAGAAGACGCTGCTCATTTCATCCTGCTCAGTCCTGGTGTGTGTGTGATCTGAGGACGCCGTCACACCCTCACAACTTCACAGTCAAAGTCTAAAAATAAACATTAGATTCACGTGAAAACCAGTTCAACAAGTGAAGAGTGTTTCCAGTCTGTCTCCGCCTCCTCTCCTTTACCTGCCTGAGGCTAAGGTTGATCTATTGTACCTGTGTGTAAGAGATGTGTTTATATTGTATGTGATTCGTTTGACATCGAGTCTGATGTTTTTCACTTAATCTTGAGATTGTGTGGCATCATCACAGAAACTCAATCAGTGTCAGATAAATCACAAATCAGCTTTTCAATAAATATATTGACACATGCTATTGAGGAAAATCACAAATATTAATGAAAGAAAAAACACCAATATTAATAAAAAAAACTGTATTAAGGGGTGTGTCCTGTGTAGTATTTATTTATGGGGCTTCTGAAAATCATCAATTTTTTTCTATTAAAACATTTGTTAAAATTTAAATTAATTACACGTCATAAATCAAAATGGGTGTGCTATATGATCCCATTTTAGTATAATTGAATATGGCCAAGTCAGCATGTACTTATTGAAAATAATGGGGTTTGTGTTAACTACATGGTATTTAACTGATGTGAACCAATAAAGGAAAACCATTTCATGCAAAAAAAAGTGCAACAATAAAAGGAGCTCAGGCAAAATGATTCAAGGTGTGGGACCAGTTCAGACACTCCCTGCATATTTCATTGATGACGTGAGCTCAGATTACAGTCAAACAGCTGTTGATTCTACTGAACAAACTAACAATATTATTTGGAAATATAATATATTCTAAAGTCATTGTTCTTTAACCCGGAGATAACCTTTATTAAACCTTTATTATAACCTTTACAGCATTTTTCAATAACATTTCTACCGCCCAGTTAAACAGCGACACAGCACAATGTGATCAAAGTGATCCTGATGATCAGACATTTACAGGTTTCTCTGGGAGGATTCTCACCTGCTGAACTGACTTCAGGTCGACTTACAGACACTTTCCACCTTCATGTGTGGAGGAAACACTGGGAGAGAAGACGCTGCTCATTTCATCCTGCTCAGTCCTGGTGTGTGTGTGATCTGAGGACGCCGTCACACCCTCACAACTTCACAGTCAAAGTCTAAAAATAAACATTAGATTCACGTGAAAACCAGTTCAACAAGTGAAGAGTGTTTCCAGTCTGTCTCCGCCTCCTCTCCTTTACCTGCCTGAGGCTAAGGTTGATCTATTGTACCTGTGTGTAAGAGATGTGTTTATATTGTATGTGATTCGTTTGACATCGAGTCTGATGTTTTTCACTTAATCTTGAGATTGTGTGGCATCATCACAGAAACTCAATCAGTGTCAGATAAATCACAAATCAGCTTTTCAATAAATATATTGACACATGCTATTGAGGAAAATCACAAATATTAATGAAAGAAAAAACACCAATATTAATTAAAAACTAATGAAAAAACTAAATCCAATATGAAGAGGTGTGTCCTGTGTAGCATTTATGTCTGGGGCTGATGGATCACATAATGTTTTTTTTTCTAGTAAAATATTTGTTAAAAATTAATGAATTACGGTCATCAATCACAATTTAATTTGTGTGCTACATGATCCAAATTCAGTATAATTTAATATGGCAAAGTCAGCAAGTAAGTATTGAAAATAATGGGTTTTGTGTTAACTACACAGTTTTTTTATTGACGGTGAACTGATCATGTGGTTATTACAAGTCGTAATGGGACATTTTGTCATGAAATGGCCTTTTAAGCTGGGGTGGAGGATTTGGGGAGAAAACCGCTCCACTTGTTCTCTTTGGTCCCTCCCCCTATGGTCCCTCTCTGACACGCTCTACACCAACAAAGTCGTACCAAAGTGAGTGGACAGTCCCAACAGCCAATAAGAACAGAGAATCGGAGCCTCGCTCTGATTGGTCAAAGTGTCAGCTCATGTTAACTTTGACCAATCAGAAATCACATACCCCAGCTGTGGCACCAGTTCAGACACGTCCTGCATATTTCATTGATGACGTGAGCTCAGATTACAGTCAAACAGCTGTTGATTCTACTGAACAAACTAACAATATTATTTGGAAATATAATATATTCTAAAGTCATTGTTCTTTAACCCGGAGATAACCTTTATTAAACCTTTATTATAACCTTTACAGCATTTTTCAATAACATTTCTACCGCCCAGTTAAACAGCGACACAGCACAATGTGATCAAAGTGATCCTGATGATCAGACATTTACAGGTTTCTCTGGGAGGATTCTCACCTGCTGAACTGACTTCAGGTCGACTTACAGACACTTTCCACCTTCATGTGTGGAGGAAACACTGGGAGAGAAGACGCTGCTCATTTCATCCTGCTCAGTCCTGGTGTGTGTGTGATCTGAGGACGCCGTCACACCCTCACAACTTCACAGTCAAAGTCTAAAAATAAACATTAGATTCACGTGAAAACCAGTTCAACAAGTGAAGAGTGTTTCCAGTCTGTCTCCGCCTCCTCTCCTTTACCTGCCTGAGGCTAAGGTTGATCTATTGTACCTGTGTGTAAGAGATGTGTTTATATTGTATGTGATTCGTTTGACATCGAGTCTGATGTTTTTCACTTAATCTTGAGATTGTGTGGCATCATCACAGAAACTCAATCAGTGTCAGATAAATCACAAATCAGCTTTTCAATAAATATATTGACACATGCTATTGAGGAAAATCACAAATATTAATGAAAGAAAAAACACCAATATTAATTAAAAACTAATGAAAAAACTAAATCCAATATGAAGAGGTGTGTCCTGTGTAGCATTTATGTCTGGGGCTGATGGATCACATAATGTTTTTTTTTCTAGTAAAATATTTGTTAAAAATTAATGAATTACGGTCATCAATCACAATTTAATTTGTGTGCTACATGATCCAAATTCAGTATAATTTAATATGGCAAAGTCAGCAAGTAAGTATTGAAAATAATGGGTTTTGTGTTAACTACACAGTTTTTTTATTGACGGTGAACTGATCATGTGGTTATTACAAGTCGTAATGGGACATTTTGTCATGAAATGGCCTTTTAAGCTGGGGTGGAGGATTTGGGGAGAAAACCGCTCCACTTGTTCTCTTTGGTCCCTCCCCTATGGTCCCTCTCTGACACGCTCTACACCAACAAAGTCGTACCAAAGTGAGTGGACAGTCCCAACAGCCAATAAGAACAGAGAATCGGAGCCCTCGCCTGATTGGTCAAAGTGTCAGCTCATGTTAACTTTGACCAATCAGAAATCACATACCCCAGCTGTGGCACCAGTTCAGACACGTCCTGCATATTTCATTGATGACGTGAGCTCAGATTACAGTCAAACAGCTGTTGATTCTACTGAACAAACTAACAATATTATTTGGAAATATAATATATTCTAAAGTCATTGTTCTTTAACCCGGAGATAACCTTTATTAAACCTTTATTATAACCTTTACAGCATTTTTCAATAACATTTCTACCGCCCAGTTAAACAGCGACACAGCACAATGTGATCAAAGTGATCCTGATGATCAGACATTTACAGGTTTCTCTGGGAGGATTCTCACCTGCTGAACTGACTTCAGGTCGACTTACAGACACTTTCCACCTTCATGTGTGGAGGAAACACTGGGAGAGAAGACGCTGCTCATTTCATCCTGCTCAGTCCTGGTGTGTGTGTGATCTGAGGACGCCGTCACACCCTCACAACTTCACAGTCAAAGTCTAAAAATAAACATTAGATTCACGTGAAAACCAGTTCAACAAGTGAAGAGTGTTTCCAGTCTGTCTCCGCCTCCTCTCCTCTACCTGCCTGAGGCTAAGGTTGATCTATTGTACCTGTGTGTAAGAGATGTGTTTATATTGTATGTGATTCGTTTGACATCGAGTCTGATGTTTTTCACTTAATCTTGAGATTGTGTGGCATCATCACAGAAACTCAATCAGTGTCAGATAAATCACAAATCAGCTTTTCAATAAATATATTGACACATGCTATTGAGGAAAATCACAAAAATTAATTAAATAAGAAAACACCAATATTAATTAAAAACTAATGAAAAAACTAAATCCAATATGAAGAGGTGTGTCCTGTGTAGCATTTATGTCTGGGGCTGATGGATCACATAATGTTTTTTTTTCTAGTAAAATATTTGTTAAAAATTAATGAATTACGGTCATCAATCACAATTTAATTTGTGTGCTACATGATCCAAATTCAGTATAATTTAATATGGCAAAGTCAGCAAGTAAGTATTGAAAATAATGGGTTTTGTGTTAACTACACAGTTTTTTTATTGACGGTGAACTGATCATGTGGTTATTACAAGTCGTAATGGGACATTTTGTCATGAAATGGCCTTTTAAGCTGGGGTGGAGGATTTGGGAGAAAACCGCTCCACTTGTTCTCTTTGGTCCCTCCCCTATGGTCCCTCTCTGACACGCTCTACACCAACAAAGTCGTACCAAAGTGAGTGGACAGTCCCAACAGCCAATAAGAACAGAGAATCGGAGCTCGCTCTGATTGGTCAAAGTGTCAGCTCATGTTAACTTTGACCAATCAGAAATCACATACCCCAGCTGTGGCACCAGTTCAGACACGTCCTGCATATTTCATTGATGACGTGAGCTCAGATTACAGTCAAACAGCTGTTGATTCTACTGAACAAACTAACAATATTATTTGGAAATATAATATATTCTAAAGTCATTGTTCTTTAACCCGGAGATAACCTTTATTAAACCTTTATTATAACCTTTACAGCATTTTTCAATAACATTTCTACCGCCCAGTTAAACAGCGACACAGCACAATGTGATCAAAGTGATCCTGATGATCAGACATTTACAGGTTTCTCTGGGAGGATTCTCACCTGCTGAACTGACTTCAGGTCGACTTACAGACACTTTCCACCTTCATGTGTGGAGGAAACACTGGGAGAGAAGACGCTGCTCATTTCATCCTGCTCAGTCCTGGTGTGTGTGTGATCTGAGGACGCCGTCACACCCTCACAACTTCACAGTCAAAGTCTAAAAATAAACATTAGATTCACGTGAAAACCAGTTCAACAAGTGAAGAGTGTTTCCAGTCTGTCTCCGCCTCCTCTCCTTTACCTGCCTGAGGCTAAGGTTGATCTATTGTACCTGTGTGTAAGAGATGTGTTTATATTGTATGTGATTCGTTTGACATCGAGTCTGATGTTTTTCACTTAATCTTGAGATTGTGTGGCATCATCACAGAAACTCAATCAGTGTCAGATAAATCACAAATCAGCTTTTCAATAAATATATTGACACATGCTATTGAGGAAAATCACAAATATTAATGAAAGAAAAAACACCAATATTAATTAAAAACTAATGAAAAAACTAAATCCAATATGAAGAGGTGTGTCCTGTGTAGCATTTATGTCTGGGGCTGATGGATCACATAATGTTTTTTTTTCTAGTAAAATATTTGTTAAAAATTAATGAATTACGGTCATCAATCACAATTTAATTTGTGTGCTACATGATCCAAATTCAGTATAATTTAATATGGCAAAGTCAGCAAGTAAGTATTGAAAATAATGGGTTTTGTGTTAACTACACAGTTTTTTTATTGACGGTGAACTGATCATGTGGTTATTACAAGTCGTAATGGGACATTTTGTCATGAAATGGCCTTTTAAGCTGGGGTGGAGGATTTGGGGAGAAAACCGCTCCACTTGTTCTCTTTGGTCCCTCCCCTATGGTCCCTCTCTGACACGCTCTACACCAACAAAGTCGTACCAAAGTGAGTGGACAGTCCCAACAGCCAATAAGAACAGAGAATCGGAGCCTCGCTCTGATTGGTCAAAGTGTCAGCTCATGTTAACTTTGACCAATCAGAAATCACATACCCCAGCTGTGGCACCAGTTCAGACACGTCCTGCATATTTCATTGATGACGTGAGCTCAGATTACAGTCAAACAGCTGTTGATTCTACTGAACAAACTAACAATATTATTTGGAAATATAATATATTCTAAAGTCATTGTTCTTTAACCCGGAGATAACCTTTATTAAACCTTTATTATAACCTTTACAGCATTTTTCAATAACATTTCTACCGCCCAGTTAAACAGCGACACAGCACAATGTGATCAAAGTGATCCTGATGATCAGACATTTACAGGTTTCTCTGGGAGGATTCTCACCTGCTGAACTGACTTCAGGTCGACTTACAGACACTTTCCACCTTCATGTGTGGAGGAAACACTGGGAGAGAAGACGCTGCTCATTTCATCCTGCTCAGTCCTGGTGTGTGTGTGATCTGAGGACGCCGTCACACCCTCACAACTTCACAGTCAAAGTCTAAAAATAAACATTAGATTCACGTGAAAACCAGTTCAACAAGTGAAGAGTGTTTCCAGTCTGTCTCCGCCTCCTCTCCTCTACCTGCCTGAGGCTAAGGTTGATCTATTGTACCTGTGTGTAAGAGATGTGTTTATATTGTATGTGATTCGTTTGACATCGAGTCTGATGTTTTTCACTTAATCTTGAGATTGTGTGGCATCATCACAGAAACTCAATCAGTGTCAGATAAATCACAAATCAGCTTTTCAATAAATATATTGACACATGCTATTGAGGAAAATCACAAATATTAATGAAAGAAAAAACACCAATATTAATAAAAAAAACTGTATTAAGGGGTGTGTCCTGTGTAGTATTTATTTATGGGGCTTCTGAAAATCATCAATTTTATTCTATTAAAACATTTGTTAAAATTTAAATTAATTACACGTCATAAATCAAAATGGGTGTGCTATATGATCCCATTTTAGTATAATTGAATATGGCCAAGTCAGCATGTACTTATTGAAAATAATGGGGTTTGTGTTAACCCTCCTGTTATGTTCATTTGTCAGGAACAGCAATGGTGTTCCCG
Organism: Hyperoplus lanceolatus; assembly: GCA_026929865.2. Taxonomy (NCBI): domain Eukaryota; kingdom Metazoa; phylum Chordata; class Actinopteri; order Uranoscopiformes; family Ammodytidae; genus Hyperoplus; species Hyperoplus lanceolatus. The sequence goes on from CM049396.1 coordinate 539,037, forward strand.
GGTCAATTTGACCCGGTGCATGTTTAAATCTCCAAAAGATGTCCTAAACCAAAAATAATCCTAACAAGCAGTGTGCACATGTCATTACCAACTCCATTACTAACTATTCTATCAATATTTAGTGCAATGTGGTGTTCCTTACCTCTAACAGGTAATAGTTCAATAAGGATAATTCACTCGTTTTTCATTAAAAAAATACATGTTCAAACTTTTTTTGTAATGTTTCACCACTTTATTACCTTTGGAACACTGGAGACAATGTGAAAAGTCTCCAGAGACATTGTGGCTTGAAATATAGCCCTGCCTGTCTCTGCATCCCACAGACTGGCTGTCGATTCATCCTTTGACCCCAGCCAGGATAAGGAGCCCCAAATACGCATCTAAATGTGTTTTCTCCAGCTCCTTCCACTTTTCCCCAAAAACACACCTCCCTTCTAGATTAGTCATTTCCAGAATGATTTTCTGTATTGAATCTGGCATGACCAGCTCAAAAGCTGACTTGATGTCAGTCACACGAGTCAGTGCCATCCTAGTGGGCCCTGGCACTGTCTTTAAGGTGAAACTCGAAAAATTAGAATATGCAAAAGTTCATTTATTTCAGTAATTTGACTCAAAAGTTGAAACTAATATAGTATATAGACCCATTACATGAAAGGTGAGATATTTAAAGCCTTTATGTGTTATAATTTAGATTATTATGGTTTACACAGCTTATAAAAACCCCAAATTTAAAATCTCAGAACATTTGATTATTACATGAAATCAATAAAAAAAGGGATTTTTAATACAGAAATATCAGCCCTCTATAAAGTATAATCATGCATGTGTACTCAGTACTTGGTTTGGGTCCATTCTGCATGACTTTTTGCCTTAATTCCAATTCATTTTCAATGATATTCTAATTATATGAGTTACACCTGTATGTTTTCTGCAGACGCATATTTGGGGATGAATTTCACAATTTGTTGACATGAATGTCTTGCTTGGAGGAATAGGAATAGCAATTCCCTCATCTGGTTCAAATTCAGAATCATTAGAATCAGAATTTAGCTCAAGATACATCCTCCTCTATTTCACTGTCATGATCAATGATGACTTCCAGAGCCTCCTGGACTGTCATCCTTTTGTTTCTGCTACTCATTTTGTAAAGGTCTGCCTGACAGAGTGTAATGTTGGTAGGACTCCCATGCAGAGAATATTTCATATGTTTTGCCCCTCCCCTGTTGAGTGTCCACTGAATGTGGGTGGAGTTTTCCAAAGGGAACATAAATGGTTCCTGTCAAAAGTCATAACACTTGCAACTGTGTGTGTGTGTGTGTGGGTGTGTGTGTGTGTTTGTGTGTGTGTGGGTGTGTGTGTGTGCGTGTGTGGGCGTGCGTATGTGTGTGCTTGTGTGAGATTTGGGTGAAATATGTCTCACAGGTGTAAAGAAAGAAATAGTCTTACATTTCTGACACCCTTTTACCACCAGTTTTACTGCCGGGTCAAATTGACCCGAACAGTATCTATGTGATATAAACATGCAGGGGGTGGTTGCAAATGTGTGAGATGAAATATTTTCATATTATATGTTGATTAACCTAATTAAGGCAAGCAGAAGAAGTTTCATACTGAAAAAATTATTTTAACTATTTTTCCTAGATCTTCAAACTTTGAAACGGGTCAATTTGACCCGGAACATAACAGGAGGGTTAACTACATGGTATTTAACTGATGTGAACCAATAAAGGAAAACCATTTCATGCAAAAAAAAGTGCAACAATAAAAGGAGCTCAGGCAAAATGATTCAAGGTGTGGGACCAGTTCAGACACTCCCTGCATATTTCACTGATGACGTGAGCTCAAACTACAATCAAACTGCCGTTGATTCAACTGAACAAACTAACAACATTACATGTGAAACTTTCTAAACTCATTGTTCTTTAACACAGACAGAAACTCTACAGCATATTCCAAATAGATATTAAGAAACAGCCAATCAGCATCAAGAAACATTTCTACCGTCCAGTTAAACAGCGACACAGCACAATGTGATCAAAGTGATCCTGATGATCAGACATTTACAGGTTTCTCTGGGAGGATTCTCACCTGCTGAACTGACTTCAGGTCGACTTACAGACACTTTCCACCTTCATGTGTGGAGGAAACACTGGGAGAGAAGACGCTGCTCATTTCATCCTGCTCAGTCCTGGTGTGTGTGTGATCTGAGGACGCCGTCACACCCTCACAACTTCCCAGTCAAAGTCTAAAAAAATGCTAAAAGTCACGTGAAAACTTGTTCAACGAGTGAAGAGTGTTTTGAGTCTGTCTCCGCCTCCTCTCCTACTGTCCCCGCCTCCTCTCCTTTACCTGCCTGGGGCTAATGTTGATCTATTGAACCTGTGTGTAAGAGATGTGTTTATATTGTTTATGATCTGTTTCGAAATGATTTCATGATTACAATGAGTTTTCCATTTGGTCTTGACATTGTGTGGCACCTTTACATTACATCATCACAGAAACTCAGTCAGTGTCAGATAAATCACAAATCAGTGTTGTTCCAGTATCCGTCCACTAGATGGAGCTAGTGATATATACAAAGTAAATAGACAGCTGATGTGATGTGCATTCAGCTGTTCAAGAAAAACACATGGATTTTAAATGAATATATTAATATTAAAAACAATAATCACTAATAATCCAATTTGAAGAGGCGTGTCATATGTGTTCATTATCAGGAAATCATTGAATGAAGTATGTAACATTTTCAAAGAAAGATCATTTTGACTCACACTGTTTCACATCAAAGAGTAAAAAAAACAGAATTAAGTTATAGACCAATTTAAGAAGGCTTTAAGGAGAAGGCTTGTTGTCAATTCACTTTTTGTCAAAATCAGTGAATATCTCTTCATGATCCACTACCTGTCTGTACTGAGTGAATATCTCCTCATGATCCACTACCTGTCTGTACTGAGTGAATATCTCCTCATGATCCTCTACCTGTCTGTACTGAGTGAATATCTCCTCATGATCCACTACCTGTCTGTACTGAGTGAATATCTCCTCATGATCCACTACCTGTCTGTACTGAGTGAATATCTCCTCATGATCCACTACCTGTCTGTACTGAGTGAATATCTCCTCATGATCCACTACATGTCTGTACTGAGTGAATATCTCCTCATGATCCACTACCTACTGAGTGAATATCTCCTCATGATCCACTACATGTCTGTACTGAGTGAATATCTCCTCATGATCCACTACCTGTCTGTACTGAGTGAATATCTCCTCATGATCCACTACCTGTCTGTACTGAGTGAATATCTCCTCATGATCTGCTACCTGTATGTAAACAAAAAGGGGCCAACCGTAGCTAGAAACATACCAGTTTACAGAACCTAGGCTGTGTATTAACACTGGATTTTTTTTCAGTTCACACACAGTACAGACAGGTAGTGGATCATGAGGAGATATTCACTCAGTACAGACAGGTAGTGGATCATGAGGAGATATTCACTCAGTACAGACAGGTAGTGGATCATGAGGAGATATTCACTCAGTACAGACAGGTAGTGGATCATGAGGAGATATTCACTCAGTACAGACAGGTAGTGGATCATGAGGAGATATTCACTCAGTACAGACAGGTAGTGGATCATGAGGAGATATTCACTGATTTTGACCAAAAAGTGATTTTGACAACAAGCGTTCTCCAGAATCACTGACTCCACCTTTAACTGTCCATGCATTTAAAGTGTTTTTTCTTTTAAAACCCAAGAGTGAAGCAACAAGCTAAAACATAATTTGAACCAATTTTAAATTCCTTTTGTTATATGCTGTAACATACAACACTAAATCTGATTCTGTTTTGTTTATAACATGCTTGTTTACTTTATTATTTGTCTTGTATCTGAATCTACCAAGTTGTATCCAGCGCTGAACGAAGTAAAATGTTTTTTTCTACAAAGTGATTGTACTGTAAACTGAATGGGTTGAGACTAAAGACCCCCCCCTGTGACTGTATATTATATTATATTATATTATATTATATTATATTATATTATATTATATTATATTATATTATATTATATTATATAATATAATTATATTATATTATATTATGTTATATTATATTATATTATATTATATTATATTATATTATATTATATTATATTATATTATATTATATTATTATATTATATTATATTATATTATAGTATATCATATCATATTATATTATATAATTATATTATATTATGTTATGTTATATTATATTATATTATATCATATTATATTATATTATATTATATTATATTATATTATATTATATTATATTATATTATATTATATTACATTACATTACATTAAATTATATTATATTATATTATATTATATTATATTATATTATATTATATTATATTATTATATTATATTATATTATATTATATTATATTATATTATATTATATTATATTATATTATATTATATTATACTATATTGTTAGTGTTTTTATCAATTGAACCATTCCAGTTTCATCTTTTTATTAAAGGTGCAGTGAGTAATATCAGAATATTTAGTGGCATCTGGTGGTGAGATTGTAGATGTCAACGCTCCCTTGCTAACCCCTCCCCTTTGTGGAGAATTTACAGAAACTACGGTGGCCTTCAAGGATAAGAAGCTATAGTTACTAAAGATGGCATCATCCACCACTGCCTCAAGTCTTGAGGTGAAGATGTATTTAGTTATTTATTCTATAGTACTTCTTCTTCTTCTTGGTCTTCCAACAGGTGCATTTCCCCAGGACGCCCACTATATATAAAAATGTGTAAGGCCGTTAAGTTTGTCCGTTCTCTGCTGCTGTAGAAACATGGCGGTGCAACATGGCGGCCTCAGCGCCCCGCTCCTATGTAGATATAAAAGGCTCATTCTAAAGTAATAAAAAAAACGCTTTTATTTTCAAGAGATTACACATTAATTAAAACATGCTGATGAATATCATATTCCATTTCTACCGAGTCTGTTCTGAAAAACACCAATACATTCTAAACACTGAAGATTCAAGTCAATAGCCCATTTAACTATTTTGTTTATCGGTGAATCGATTGTTTGGTTACAAAATGTCATAAAAACATTACATTTCCCCGTCACATTTTTCTTAGGACAAAGTGATTTTAGGTTTATTATCTTTGTACAAACAAGTCATTCAAAGTGATTTACGTTCGACATGAAAGGCATTAAAGAGGACCTATTATGCTACTTTTCTGGTCTTAATTTCTTGTTTTACACTGCTATAGAGCAACCTGACACGAATCACATCACAAAAAACTATGTAGATTTTCGGGAAGCTCTTTCTCTTATTTTGGCGATCCAGCACGTCCTGTCAACACTTGAGCGTGTGTGCTTCGGCAATCTCCGCTCCCCCCCGCCCCCTCCTGTAAACCCCACTCCGTTGTGATCGGTTACCTTCCTTCCGGAACACTTTCAGTGGTGGGAAGCGCGAGCATGGACCTATAAGGGCACGAGGCAGACGCGAGCAAGGAAGTGACAGCATTACTATACATGGAAACATCCGCGTGGTGACGACCCAAGTTTACATGCGACGTCACACGGATTCAAAGGGTTAGACTGCTCTGAACACGTGACTTCTCGACTGGCTAGAATAGTGTTTAGTGCTCTGCACAGACACCCCAGACGGTCAGCAGGGAATACGTCGACATGCATGTAAGTCATTATTTGATAATTTAGTATGGTTAAGCATGACTATGAATCATCATAACAACGTTTATAGGTCATAAAAGTCAAAAAGCATCATAGGTCCTCTTTAAGAACAAAAACACAAGGCAACCTTAAAATATGATTCAAAAGAGTAAAATAGAAGACAACAATAATAATGATTACAATGTAGATTAAGATCCAAATCCAGTGCATGTGTTTCTAGTGGATCAACTGGTTGTGCAGCAAAAGACACATCATTACAATATATACAGTATATTGTCTGAACAAGTTACATTTTCCATTAGTGCCATTGGGTATATATTACTTTTTAGTGTAACAAGTCAATTCAAAGTGCCTTACACAGACAGAAAGGCATTAAGACAAGAAACATGCTGCAGCTTACCATGACAAGTATGCAGTTTGCCTACAGTATGCTACAATTTGGACATACTTTTACTGGAATGTTTTGTTATTACGTTGCGCATTGAACTTGCCTCTTGCTTATATAGTATATCCGTCTCATTGCTGTATTTTTTAACTCTGAGGCTCAGTCCATGTGATGTGACATAACTTCTGCTGCAGTTGTGGGTCAGAATCGCCCCAAAAAACCTGCTGATTTAAAGATGGAGTCAGTGATTCTGGGGAACACTTGACAAAATGACTTTTTGTCAAAATCAGTGAATGTCTCCTCAAGATTTGCTACCTGTCTGGTGTTTATACACATCCTAGGCTCTGTAAACTGGTATGTACACAAAGGGTATGTAAACAAAGAGGGCCCACTGTAGCTAGCAACATGCCAGTTTACATGCTAGGCTGTGTATTAACACAGGGGGTTTTTTTTCAGCGCAGACACAGTACATAAAGGCTAGCCTTCAGGTTGTGGATCGTGAGGAGATAGTAGCACAAGATGGCAGCAGCTGCTCTGGGTGGTTTGGCAGGCTCCACTCAGGTGCAAAGATATTTTAACATCGCTGTTTTTAATCTTTTCCACCTACTTTTTAAGATTATCTGGCCTTTAAACAATCTTGTGCATGGCATTTTGAAACTGTTCAGAAAGAACAAAGGCAAGCATGAACAAAGCAATGCCGGTTTGTACCTCCTCACCTGTGGCTTCCTACTACTGATACCGGTGTTGGTCACCTGTGATGCACCAGAGACTCTGGCCGCAAAAGACAACCATCCCCACAGGCCTACAACCGCTGATCCACTGGGCATTTTATCAGCAAATGCACAGTTTAAATTCTTAGGATTTGGATATGTCGCAGCCAAGGACGGATTAACATGACCACGGGCCCTGGACACAAACCAGCCATGGACCCCTACAACACGCAAATACACGCACTAACACACCGTGCAATCCACAATCACACACATTATAATGCAGTGCACAGCCTAGAGAGAGAAAGAGAGAGATAGAGCGAAATACAATTCAATAAAATCTCTCTGGTGCTGCGCAAGATAAAGAGACTCTTTGCGCCTGAGCCTACTAAACAGTTAGATTAGGGCAGAGACACCGAAGATGCGAGCGCGCGCGTCCCCCCTCGGAGCCTACACTCAATGTCTGAGCGAGGCAGCGCGTCACCCGGTGAAACGCTGTGTTGGTGTCGTTCACAGTGAGACAGACACTCTGTGGTTTAAAACTAAATGATCACAGGGGATTCCTGCACGTTAACGGGTGTCGAGGGGACAGGCTCCGCGATCTGATTGCATGTCACGAGCCTGGATACCCCAATCCCCAATCTCACTGCCGACTAACTGTAAAGTGAAACAACCGCCTCGCTCATTACACTGGTACTGGTGCGTAAAGGGAACGCGCAGTTGGCAAACTCTCCTCACTACAACTGCCACTGCAGAAAAGCCACTGTAGGTCGATCGCTTTGTCGATTCGTGCGTCTGATACGTTGACTTGCAACATAATGAGTCGAGGCTTTGACAGTGCGGGGATGTGGAGCTCTCAGGCCATTTCCGTGCCTTTTTTTCTCTAGACACATCGTTCTCTCCCTCCAAGCGCACACACGCTTGTCCCGGCCGAATATAAGACCCCGAATATAAAACAACCCAACTTTTTACGACCCATTCCCAGGGGGGAAACCCCCGTCAAAATGTTTTAATAAATAAAAAAATCAAGGGCCCCCCTATTGGCCAGGGCCCTGGACATGTGCCCACTTTGCCCATGCGGTAATCCGTCATTGGTCGCAGCCTACACGAGGTTACTCAAGGACGGCCGGGCCCAGCTGCTCACGCCAGTACTCACAACTACAATCAGACGGAATAACAGCCAGTCTTCTGTCAAAATACTACTTATATTGCTACTACTATCCGGAGATGTTCATCTAAATCCTGGACCCCTTTTTCGCTCACCAGCTATTTCAACCGAGCAAAATATCATCCCGATGCAGTCGGAATCGTCTGAAGTCACTCATCCATTCCAACCGGTTATTATTACAACCCCGCTGCAACTCACCCAGACTCGGCGGGCTCTGATGCAGGAGAGCGTCTGTCCTGGCGTGGCCGCGGGGGTCATGGGTCTTGGGGGTCGGCTCGCCGGAGGGGATGCTGGTCGGTGCGGTTCCGCTGGGGAGACATGGATGAGTGGACGGGCTAGTCCACTTATCGATGTTTGAGGTGTCGCGCTGGGTTCCCGGGTGTCCACGGCTGTGCTGGGAGAGCATCTTGGGCTAGTGCGGCGGCTGCAGTCATACCCTTCGGGCTCGGATGGAAGCGCGGAGTTGAATAATCCCCCACTTGTTGCTGCTTCAGCGGCAATGGTACTTGGCCAGTCCGGGACCACCGGCGGCACTAACACTGGGGTGAGTTCGGCGCTTGGTATTAATCCATACAGTACTCCAGCTATAAACTGTCACTCTCGCGGTGAACCGTTTGTGACAGCTGGCGAATGTCAACAAAGACGGTCGCCCGCAAGGGCCAAAAAACATTTCACTAATCGCGCAGTCCAGAAACAACGGCAGCTAAGACTTTTTCAAACTGTGAATCATGCCAAAATCATATGGAATTCTGAATGTACACCTAAAGGAATACTGGGAGGACATATAAATATCAGAAGCATACTACCTAAAATAGACCAGATCCGGAATGCACTTAATGACTCTAATTTGGACTTTTTGTGTATTTCTGAGAGCTGGTTAAATCCTAATGTTCCTACTGACCTAATTGACATATCAGGATACACATGCTATAGGAGAGATAGGGCCAAGGGAAGGGGAGGGGGTGTTTTAATTTATATTAGGGAATATCTTAAATGTGTAGAGTTTGAATTGAACCTGAATTTAGAGTGCCTGGGATTGACTGTAATGCTCTCCCCTAAAATGAAATTTAACATTGTTGTGCTTTATAATCCCCCATCTCATGATGCAAATGTCTACAATGAACTGAAGAATCTTCTCTCTGTTGTCGATAACTGTCATGAATGTATGTTGTTTGGGGATTTTAACATCAACTGGTTGGATAAAAGTGGTAAATCAAAATTAAAATCAACAATGGAGAAATTTAAATACAAACAGCTGATCAGTAGACCTACTCGAATCACTAGGAAAAGTGAAACCCTCATAGATATGATTTTTACAAACAGGCCAGAGCGGGTAACAAAAACATATAATCTAATAACTGGCCTTTCAGATCATAATATGATACTGATGGTACGAAAGCTAACAAAAAAACGCCTAGTACACCACAACAAAACAGAAAATCTAATTCTAACAACTGCAATTCCCAAGTCAAAAGTTGGTGACTTTGAACATGACTTGAGTGAAATTAATTGGGAAAAGGTAACTAAAGAGCCAGATCTAAACCACAGTGCCAACAACTTTGTCTCAACCCTTTGTGATCTAATTGATAAATACACACAAACCTGGAAAAGCAGACCCAAGAAATTATCTCTTCCATGGGTCAACAGTGATATCCTTCAGATCATTAAAAAGCGAGATCTTGCTCTTAAAAGGTCTTTAATAACAAAAAACAATACTGACCACCTTATCTTCACAGGCCTGAGGAACAAAGTAGTGTCTGAATTACGAAAGGCCAAGACCAATTACTTCTCTAAACTCATTGAAGAGGCCAATGGTAATAGTTCAAAACTGTGGCAACATATAAACAAACTAACCAACTCCAGCAAGCATAAGCACCCCAAAATAACCAGTCTGAAAGTAGGTGATACTTTTATCCATAGCAATGAGTCCATTGCAAATGTTTTTAATAGCTTTTTTATTGAGTCTGTACAAGAGCTGGCAAGTCATTTTAAAGCTACAGAGTCATCTACTGAAGAACTTGACAATGCTCAGTCTGACTCCTTTTATATTAAATTGGTATCTCATGATAAAGTTAAAAAGGTGATCACAAACATGAGTAACTCCAAGTCAAAAGATATTCATAATCTTCATGCTGCATTAATCAAGAAACATCAGAGCTACCTGTTAGAGCCAATCACTTACTTAGTTAACCTGTCTATACAAACCAAAATATTCCCAGAAAGCTGGAAAACTGCAATAATTACCCCTGTTTATAAATCAGGAGACAAGGACATAGCGAGTAATTATAGGCCTATTGCTATCCTCCCTGTTGTCTCAAAGGTTCTGGAGAAAATTATAGCTGAGCAACTAATGGAACATTTAGAGTCTAACCAGCTGCTTCATCCACAGCAGTTTGGGTTTAGACAGAAATACTCAACTGAAACAGCTAATTGTTATTTGCTTGAAAACATAAAAGCTTCAATGGATAAAGGAAATGTTGTTGGGGCAGTGTTCCTAGACCTAAAAAAGGCCTTTGACACGGTAAACCACAGTACTCTAATGAACAAGTTAAAACAGTTCAAAATGTCATCAGAAGCTCTGCAGTGGTTTACATCTTACCTGGAGGGGAGAGAGCAATGTGTCAGGGTCAATGGGGTCAGGTCCCATCTGCGTGCCAGCAGCATGGGAGTACCGCAAGGGTCTGTACTTGGTCCACTGTTGTTTTCTATGTATATCAATGACCTACCAAACTGCTGTCCGGGGTCCAACTGTCAAATGTATGCTGATGACACTGTTATCCATGTGTCCAGTAAAACACCCAGCTTAGCAGGTGAGCACCTGACACAAGCATTACTCAGCATCTCCAAATGGCTTGAGCTGTCTCAGTTGACCATTAATGTGAAGAAAACCGTCTCTATGTGCTTCTCCATCCGTAATAGACCTGTCACCGATGTTTTTGAGGTACGGATCAAAAATGAATTAATTGAATCAGTAAATGAAGTAAAATATCTGGGCATCATCCTGGATAAGAATTTAAAATTTGTTACGCAGGTTAAGTATGTTGCAAAGAAGGTCAAACTAAATCTAAACTGTTTCCGTTTCATAAGAAGGGACTTGTCATGTCAAACGGCCAAATTATTTATGCACGCTATGATTTTTTCTCATTTGTCATACTGTATCACATCATGGTCACAAACTTCTTCTACCACATTAAAACCTATCTTTTCAATATACAAACAGACAATAAAAGTCATGGACCGGAAACCCATGAGATGGCATCACTGTGGCATTCTAAAAAAACACAACCTTCTCACCTTTGATAACTTTATTAATTTGAGTAATCTTAAATTGTTTTTCAAGTGTGTAAATAACCATGTGTCACCACTGTTGTCTGAATTGGCCATCAGACGTCAGAGCTCTCGTCGGGCAGATACACGAGCCTCCATCAATGGTGATTGTCTTGTTCCAATGTACAAGACATCTTTCGGTCAGTCTGTTTTCTCTGCAAAGGGGGCAAAACTGTGGAACCTCTTGCCCACTAGTCTAAAACTAGAGACTAATGGCAACACTTTTAACAGAGAACTTAAACAACGGCTCAAATCAAATCAACAGTGCTCACTCAAATAATTTACAACTGGTTTATTGTTTGATCATGCTGCCTTTGTTTTACTCTACGTAGCCTATATATATTGACTCATTATATTGCTGCTCTGTACTCTATTGTATTCTGCATTTTTACTCTTTTAATTATCAGTTTTTTATCAGTATTTGATCTTGTTTCTGTTTTGTTTAGTTTATTTTGTTGTTTTTAAAAAGCCTCCTGTGGACAGGTGTTGTAAACTAGCATTTATGCTAACACACTGTAAACAATGCATCTGGTTCGTCCAATGACATTGTCATGTCCATGTCCAAATAAAATCTACTACTACTATTCACTGATTTCTACTAAAGAAAATTGACGAGCATTCTCTAGAATCACTGACTCCACCTTTAAACCACAGGACTGGAAGTTGTCTCCCTCCTACAGATCACACAGAGACACTGAGGAGTATGACCCAATTATAAACCCAGGATACAGAGGTTCGGTGAATGTGGTGTTGAAGGTGTGGAGGTGGATCAGTGAGTCAGAGGAGACTCTGTAGAAGGACAGAGAGCCAGCAGGACAGTCCACATACACTGCTACTCTGCGAGAGACAGAGGAGGAGGAGATGGATGTTACTCTGTTATTGTGACGGACAGAGTAACCACCATCATCAGAGCATCTCAGACTCCAGGACTGATCATTACATCCAAAACAACAGTCATCACTGCCTCCTTTCCTTCTGATTCCTCCGTAACTCACTGATATATTAACCCATCCTCCGCTCAACTCAACCTCCCAGTAACGGCGACCAGTCAGACCATCACTACACAGCAGCTGAGGATAGACATCAAACCTCTCTGGATGATCAGGATATGGCTGCTGCTCCTTCACCAGTGTCACCTCCCTGTTGTTGTCAGACAGTTTGAGGCTTCTGTTTACTGTGTTTGTGTCCAGTGTGAGTTCACAGGAATCTGATGGAGAGAAAAAGACACAACACAGCAGCAGTTTATCATCAGACACCTGAAGGGTTTATTCTCTGATTGTGTCCTGATGTTCATTTCTATAAAGTTTAATGATGACACATTTTGTCTGTGGTGTAAAGAAAACCTGAAAACCAAGATATACTACAGACCTATTAAAGAACCACTTGAGTAAAGTAAAAATCTGTATCTGCAGGATCTGTAGCTGGGAATAATCTGGTAATAGATTCTATTTGATTGTCATTGTGGATTTAAGTTATTATTATTATTTATTTGTAGTAAAATATTTATTGTTTGCCTGGCAACAAGTAAAATGATTAAAAGGAAAAGCAGCAGATTTTCAATTTGGGAAGTTGGAACCATGACATTCCTGGTATATTTGCATTAAAATGACTTTCATTTCAAACTCAGTCAAACTGAATCCACACTTACACTTCCTCAGACCAGGTTTTAACCACTGCTCTCCACCGTGGTCCACCCTGGAGGAAGAAACACAGTCACAATGATTTTCTATCAACATGAGTCCTAACTGCTGAAAATATTATGTATTTTTCTTTTATATACATCACCGCCTAGACATTTTAAACAGCCCTTGATTTATACTTTTGCTGTAACACGTGCACAGAGACCCCTATGGAGCCGCAGAGATGCTCTGATTCAGAAAACACAGAGGTGCACAGCCACAGAAGTATAAATAAGCATCTAGTCATTCCATCCTGGCACAAAGCCTGTTTTAAAATCCTCCTTTTTGCTGAATTGAGAAATTGATTCTGAATCGAGAATTGATTTTGAATCAAATCCGATTCCAAAATATTCAAACTCCTAACTGCCACGCCTTTGTCCTTACACCACTGTTAGGACCATTTAACTGCCCATTTAGATTAATTCTAAAGTTTTTTAGTTTGTTTTATTGTTTTCCTATCACGGCTATGAACCAATCAGATCTCTTGATTTGAGCTCCCAGTTTTATAAGAGAAAACACATGTCCTTCTTCATGATGGACCAGAGGGGAAGGACACCAGCAGTGTGTGAGCTCTTGGTGTCTGTCCATACCTGAGAGTGTCCAGTCTCCAGTCTGGATCCTCCGACAGCAGCTTCACTCCTGAGTCTCCAGGATGGTTGTAGCTCAGGTCCAGCTCTCTCAGATGGGAGGGGTTGGATTTCAGAGCTGAGGCCAAATACTCACAACCTTCTCTTGTGACCAGACAGCCTGACAGACTGGAATAGAAAAATATCATGAATTCAGTAATTTAGAAAATCATGTCAGTGGGAAAATCCTACAGATGTTGACCTGCATTACCAACATGAACCTAAAGCTTGATGAGCAGGATTTAAAAGATCAACTGTTAAAGTAACAGATGAATTCTGACCTGAGTGTTTCCAGTTGACAGTGTGGACTCTTCAGTCCAACGGACACAAGTTCCACTCCTGAATCCTGCAGGTCGTTGTTACTCAGGTCCAGCTCTCTCAGACTAGAGGAGGAGCTGAGAACTGAGGACAGAGCTTCACAGCTTCTCTCTGAGAGGTTACAGCCACTCAGCCTGAAGGAGAATTAGGGAACACATATTAAAAAAAAAGTTTATTATTAAAAAAATTAAGCACTTTTGATGGTGATTGTTCATTTTTATATATATATTTTTTGATATAACCCTCACCCTCTGGATTTTAATCCCATTGCCTAATACTCATTTTAGAGAACCAACCTGAACCAATCACATCTTAAACTGTATGTACCCGTTTATCTTTTACATTTGTTTTAGAGAAAAGCTCTTATCCTGCCTTTTGTAACACAGGTTTTAAAATTGGATCACAATTTTTAACTGAGAGGGCTTGCAACATTCTTTTGTGCTGAAATGCAGCAAAACTTTCGACCTCTTTACAAATCCCACAGCTACCCTCGTGAGCAACTGAATATTTCAATCAACGTATGTCAAGCCGTGATTTGATACGATGCTAAAGTGATTGGATTTAAACTCAATAAGTAACAATAAAATTATTACCTACTGGACATCTCTAAGCTCAAACTTGAGTGATTTTCGCATTTTGAAAAAAGATTAACCTGGTTATTAATTGAACTGGGTTTCAATGGCCAGCCCTACAATTAACATGATTCATATGTCCACCTACAGAGCTTTGTTGGAGGCTTTGACCACTGGCAGCAGCCTCAGAAGAACCTCCTCTGTTGCAGAGTATTTCTTCAAGTCAAACACGTCCAGATCTTCTTCTGATGACAGTAAGATGAAGCCGAGAGCTGACCACTGAGCAGGAGACAGTTTATCTGTGGAGAGACTTCCTGAACTCAGGGACTGTTGGATCTCCTCCACTAGAGAACGATCCTTCAGTTCATTCAGACAGTGGAACAAATAGATGCTTTTCTCTGAAGAGAGATCCTCACTGATCTTCTTCTTGATGTACTTTACTGTTTCCTTGTTGGTGTTGGAGCTACTTCCTGTCTGTGTCAGCAGACCTCTGAGGAGATTCTGATTGGCCGGCAGTGAAAGACCCAGGAGGAAGCGGAGGAACAAGTCCAGGTGTCCATTTGGACTCTGTAAGGCCTTGTCCACAGCACTCTGGTGGAGATGTGTTAGATTAGCTTTGCCTTTGAAGACTTTAGACCACCAGGATGTTGTTTGTTCATCAGACATCAGATTGACTCCAGAGTTGATGAATGTCAGATGGACATGAAGAGCAGCCAGAAACTCCTGAACGCTCAGATGGACGAAGCAGAACACCTTGTCCTGGTACAGTCCTCTCTCCTCTCTAAAGATCTGTGTGAACACTCCTGAGTACACTGAGGCTGCTGTGATATCGATGCCACACTCTTTCAGGTCTGATTCATAGAAGATCAGGTTTCCTTTCTGCAGCTGCTCAAAAGCCAGTTTTCCCAGAGACTCGATCATCTTCCTGCTCTCTGGACTCCAGTGTGGATCTGTCTCAGCTCCTCCATCATACTTGGTGTTCTTCAGTTTGGCCTGAGCCACCAGGAGGTGGATGTACATCTCAGTCAGGGTCTTGGGAAGCTCTCCTCCCTCTCCGGTCTTCAACACATCCTCCAGAACTGTAGCAGTGATCCAGCAGAAGACTGGGATGTGGCACATGATGTGGAGGCTTTGTGATGTCTTGATGTGGGAGATGATTCTTCTGGCCTGCTCCTCATCCCTGAATCTCTTCCTGAAGTACTCCTCCTTCTGTGGGTCAGTGAACCCTCTGACCTCTGTCACCATGCCAACACAGTCAGGAGGGATCTGATTGGCTGCTGCAGGTCGTGTGGTTATCCAGAGGCGAGCAGAGGGAAGCAGTTTCCCCCTGATGAGGTTTGTCAGCAGCACATCCACTGAGGTGGACTCTGTAACATCAGTCAGGATCTCATTGTTGTGGATGTCCAGAGGAAGTCGACACTCATCCAGACCGTCAAAGATGAACACAACCTGGAACTCTTCAAAGCTGCAGATTCCTGCTGCATTGGTTTCAGTAAAGAAGTGATGAACAAGTTCCACCAAGCTGAACTTTTTCTCTTTCAGCACATTCAGCTCTCTGAAAGTGAATGGGAATGTGAACTGTATGTCCTGGTTGGTTTTGTCTTCAGCCCAGTCCAGAGTGAACTTCTGTGTTAAGAATGTTTTCCCAATGCCAGCCACTCCCTTTGTCATCACTGTTCTGCTTGGTTCATCTCTTCCAGGTGAGGCTTTAAATATGTCTTCTTGTCTGATTGTTGTTTCTGGTCTGTGTGGTTTCCTGGATGCTGTTTCAATCTGTCTGACCTCATGTTCATCATTGACCTCTCCTGTCCCTCCCTCTGTGATGTAGAGCTCTGTGTAGATCTGATTCAGAAGGGTTGGGTTTCCTGCTTTAGTGATCCCCTCAAACACACACTGGAACTTCTTCTTCAAGTTTGACTTAAGATCACGCTGACAAACTCCAGAATTACTTCCTGAACGAACAAAGTAGAAATAAGATACATGATGAGGAATTTAAAATGCAAATATGAACGCTTACATTAACATTTATCCTTCCATCTCTTGAGACTTTCATGTTCATGTTAAAAGAAATCACCTTACTGCTCCACAGAAGGTCAGCCAGCTCCTCCTGCTTCATTCTCCTTAGGAAGTGCACTGTGATCTTCAGAAATGCTTCTCTGCTGCTCCTCCTCTGCTCTTCATCCTCACCGTCCAACACCTCCTCATCCTCCCTCTGACTCTCTAAGCATTCTGGGTAATCTGGACTCAGAAGCTTCTGGATCTTCTTCAGCTCGTTCTTCACAAACGTGACAATGTTTTCCTCCAGCAGCTGCAACAGAATACTATGTGAACAACAGAAACATGATGGACGGACTGACGGTCAGAGTAAAACATGGAAGTTATTGTGAACAGATGGAAAGTAGTTGTTGTACATGTACAGACCATGAATGTGGAGTCCAGGTGTGTTTGTTGCTGCTGGGCAGACCGACCACTGGGAACCTCTGAGACCTCCTGGTCCAGTACGCTGTCGGTTCATAAAGATTCATTATTACATTTTTTTTTTTTAATTTAGATTTCTAAACAATACACCAAGGAGTGTCCCAATTACATTACATTCTTGTACTCTTTAAGTCTTACCGAGAGGAGAGACCATCTTTAAAGGTTAGAGGTTCAGCCTTTGACGAGTCGCTCTTTAAGGACACACAGCTGGGTCCAGGTCCAGGAGAGTCCAGTCTCTTATGGTGGATCCTGGTAGACAGAGATGAAAAAATGTTGTATCATCCTTAAACTATCACGGTTATCTCCATTTTCATTCAACACCTCACTACCAGCACGGCTCTGTGGATGGTACTGTTGATTCTGTTCCAAGATTTAGCTTTTTGACCAAATACCTGCACAAACATCTCTGATTATTATTCTTGGGGAACTGAGAGTGTTTTGAGGCTGTTAAGAAAGACCTGGATGGACTCTCCCACACTGTAAAAACCAGGCCAGAAACAGTTTGACAAATGGGATCAGAGAAGGTAAGTGGAGCTACACTGAAAAGCTGATAAACAGACCCTGCATAGGTGTTTTGACATCTGCAGGACATCAGCAGCTGCTCGATGGTGTTTTGTCCTCCCAACGGAGCCTTGGAGGCAGCGCTGCCTGGAGCTGTCTGGAAGTCACTAACTCCTAAAACCTTAACTGTTGTCAAAACACCAAACACCTCAGCAGGTGTTTAGATCTGCAGGACATCAGCAGCTACAGGAGACACTGTAGTGACCCATCAACTGCCCAAGGACCTGAATGTGTTTTACTGCAGGTTTGATGAGAAGGTTCACCTCCCTTTACTAGCTCAGACTCAGACAACACACAGACAATAGCCTCATTTGAGAAGGAGCCGTCTAGCTCAGACCTGCGCAATTATGACGCACATCTTGCTGAGCGCACAGCATTTTTGCTGTGCGCTCAGCAAGACTCGTGTCATAATTGCGCAGGTCTGAGCAAGACGGCTCCTTCTCAAACAAGGTTAATGACTGAGATTATTTGCAAGACTGGTGATGACCCATCTGAAGGAATCACATGACCACTGATAAACAACTGCAGCCTACCAAAAATAATATATAATACATAAAATATGTATAATACTATGATATAACTATAATACTAATACAATTATTGCAAAACAAAACAAATTTAAATGTAACTTGTGTTGTTTGCCAGGATTCAACGGTAATTTAATAGTATTGTCTGATCAATTAATATTGTGCACTAACACCGTTAAGTGACATTATTATTTTGTCATTTGTTAAACGTATCGATGAATTTCACATAGGCTGCTGCTAGCCAACGTTATATTTGGATCTGTGGTAAATGGATAGGACCAGTGAGAGTATGCCAACTACCGGGGTATCACACTTCTCAGCCTTCCCGGCAAAGTCTACTCCAAGGTGCTGGAAAGGAGGGTTTAGCCGATAGTCGAACCAAAGATTGAAGAGGAACAATGTGGATTCCGTCCTGGCCGTGGAACAACGGACCAGCTCTTCACTCTCGCAAGGATCCTAGAGGGAGCTTGGGAGTTTGCTCATCCAGTCTACATGTGTTTTGTAGATCTGGAGAAGGCTTATGACCGGGTTCCCCGGGAGATACTGTGGGGGGTGCTGCGGGAGTATGGGGTGAGGGTGTCTCTTCTCAGGGCCATCCAATCTCTGTACGCTCAAAGCGAGAGCTGTGTACGGGTTCTCGGTAGTAAGTCAGACCCGTTTCCGGTGGGGGTTGGCCTCCGCCAGGGCTGCGCTTTATCACCAATCCTGTTTGTGATATTCATGGACAGGATATCAAGGCGTAGTCGTGGTGGGGAGGGGTTGCAGTTTGGTGGTCTGAAGATCTCATCTCTGCTGTTTGCGGATGATGTGGTTCTGATGACATCATCGGCCTGTGACCTTCAGCTCTCATTGGATCGGTTTGCAGCCGAGTGTGAAGCGGTTGGGATGAGGATCAGTACCTCTAAATCTGAGGCCATGGTGCTCAGCAGGAAACCGATGGATTGTCTACTACAGAGAGGGAATGAGTCCTTACCCCAAGTGAAGGAGTTCAAGTACCTCGGGGTCTTGTTTGCGAGTGAGGGAACAATGGAGCGTGAGATTGGCCGGAGAATCGGAGCAGTAGGGGCGGTTTTGCACTCGCTTTACCGCACTGTTGTGACGAAAAGAGAGCTGAGTCGTAAGGCAAAGCTTTCGATCTACCGGGCGATCTTTGTTCCTACCCTCACCTATGGTCATGAAGGCTGGGTAATGAGATCGCGGGTACAAGCGGCCGAAATGGGCTTTCTCAGGAGGGTGGCTGGCGTCTCCCTTAGAGATAGGGTGAGAAGCTCAGTCATTCGTGAGGAACTCGGGGCAGAGCCGCTACTCCTTTGCGTTGAAAGGAGCCAGTTGAGGTGGTTCGGGCATCTGGTAAGGATGCCCCCAGGGCGCCTACCTAGGGAGGTGTTCCAGGAGTGTCCAGCTGGAAGGAGGCCTCGGGGAAGACCCAGGACTAGGTGGAGAGATTATGTCTCCACGCTGGCCTGGGAACTCCTCGGGATCCCCCAGTCAGAGCTGGTTGAAGTGGCCCGGGAAAGAGAAGTTTGGGGTTCCCTGCTCAAGCTGCTGGCCCCGCGACCCGATTTCGGATAAGCGGTTGAAGATGATGATGATGATGATGATGGTAAATGGATAAACGGAAATGGTCAAATCAACCACCAATCACCAATTGTCATCAACACTGTATCTACTTTCAGACAGCAGCAACTGGCCAGATGGGGATTCATTTGGTCTGCTGTGTGTATGACTATTATGTTTCTGTTAGTTATGGGCAAGTTGATATAGGATAGCCATGAGTCAATGTGAAGATTGAATGTTTACTATGGACTGGATGACATTTTTTTATTAAAAAACTTCAACAAACTTAAACTTGCCTTGCTTGCTTGGTTTCAAAACATAAAAATCGCCATAATCTGTTAATCAGGGACTGTAATATTGATGCTATTTTTCATTGCTGCTGCCAGCCACTGTAGCTAATATAAGCATAAAACTGGTGCACCCCCTTTTTTTCCTAGATGCACCCAAAGTCCTTTTATTCTGGAACCAGACCTGCGCACATAAATCTAACCTATTATTAATATTAATATTTGATGTTGTAGATAAAGTAACTACAAGTTGACTTACTCTGTTTCTGGAGAACGTCCTTTGAAACATAGTGGTGACTCCATGGAACAGTCGCTCTTGAAGGACACACAGCTGGGTCCAGGTCCAGGAGAGTCTGGTTTGTCATGTTGGATCCTGATGGAATCACAACAATGTAAAATGCTTTTGAATTATTGTTTGACTTTTGATTGTTTTAAAACTGAAAAAAAGGTGAGACAAATATAAAAAGTATTACTGCTGTTCGGCTTTGAGCTGCAAATGTTGTTCCAGAGACTGGTCACTCTTGAAGGACACACGTCTGGGTCCAGGTCTGTTGAAAACAAAACACACAGAGAGATTTGAGCTTTGAGTGTGAATAATGATGGTGCAGTGATTTGAGTCATGGACAGTTAGAGATCCTCATGTCACCTCTGAGCTTTGGTCTGGCCGTCATGTTCCCCACACAGAGTGGTTTTAGAGGGAGGGACTCCCTCCTCTCTGTCCTCACTCTGATCCATAGCAGAGCCCACACCTTCACACAAACACAACAACATGTTCATTCATTACAACAAGCTTTACATCACAGGACACATTAGTTCACTGTCACTAACAGACACAAACATTCAGGGCTGAAACCTGGTTGGACCCTAAACTGGATCTGATAACCCTGGAATGTGTTACACAGCTCCAGATTCACCATCAACACAGTTTATACCATGAGCTTGGTTATTACTCAACTCACCCGGTTGAGTTGAATGTTAAAATATCAGGAAGTGGTAACATTAATATCACAAAGCTAACAAAGTCAAACTAGAAAATTCCACAGAATTTGCAGGCCCTCCCTCCCCCTGTCCATGGCCATGCTTTTAAGCCATCTAGCTTAATCTTTATACACATGTGTATGTCAGTCCCCTCAGGCTGTGTACAAAATTCGGTGATGATAGGATGGAAATCTATAAAGTAGATTATTCTCCTTTCTTCCCCCCTTGACAGTCCCCAAGCCTTCTTCAAATTTCAATCTGGTTTTGTATTAAATTATTAGGCTTGTAACATCAACTAATGTTTGTTGTTTGTAACTTCTCCGACCAGGGATCGAACCGTGATCTCCGCAGGCCGCTTTCCCAATGTATTCTCTATGGTAGTCCTTCTCACTACGGATGCAATATATTTATGGCCACAAAATGGATTTTGGGGGCGCTGTTTCCCCCTGTTCTCTGAATATTTCCCATTCATTCTCTATGGTTGTTTCTTGTCAACGGCGGCCATGTTTCTTGAGCTATCTCGCTTAAACTGTATACACATGTATATGTTGGTTCCTAAGGCTGTGTACACAATGTGGTGATGATGTTGGAAATCCATAAATGATTTTTTTTTTTAGCAAAAATTTTTTTATATTTGTGGCGCCAAATAAATAAATAATATATAATTTTTAAATATCTTTAAAAAAAATAAAAAATAAAAAAATAACAGCACACCCCCTGTGAAATGTTTGAATTTTTTAGTGTAACGTGCCGGACTAATTAAGAATTAGGAATGATGCTAGAAAATGTGGCGGAATAAATAATAATAATAAGATAAAGTATGGGGGATGACAATAATTGCAGACCATTGAGAATAGATGACGATGTGTCCAAATGGCCAGAAATTAAAGGTCGAGTCAGCAATTCTGGTGAACACTTAGTGTTTTCGAAATGAGTGCTGAAAGAATCTGGTGTTAATACACGGCTTAGGCTTTGAAAACAGGTATGTAAACAAACAGTGTTTAAAGAAAAGGAGGCAACTGTAGCCAGCAGCATGCCCGTTTACAGATCCTAGGCTGTGTATTAACACTGGGGTTTTTTTTCAGCACACACACAGTACAGACAGGTAGGCATACCTATTATGAAAAAAAATATATTTTCATAATAAGAATTCTCCAGATTTGAAATGTGCTGCTCCAATCTGTTCCATGCAAACTCTACAAAAAGTAGTAATGTACTAACAACGTTTTTAATTGAACTGAACCATTGTTACATTCTGAGCAACAAAATGCATTTTGGGTATTAATGGAGGTCAAGAGAAAATCAAGGTCTGTGTCTTTAAGTCTTAATCTTTGAATCTTTAAGTGATGACAAAGGTTGAACAGAGACACAGGAGAGCTCACATGTTTGTTTCCTGTTGGACCAGTTCAGACATTCCCTGCATATTTCACTGATGATGTGAGCTCAGGTTACAATCAAACTGCTCCTGATCCTACTGATCAAACTAACAATATTAGATAGGAATATTTTCTAAAGTCATTGTTCCCTAATCCGGAAATCTACAGAATATTTAAATTAGATTTTTAGAAACAGCCAATCAGCATCAAGAAACATTTCTACCGTCCAGTTAAACAGCGACACAGCACAATGTGATCAAAGTGATCCTGATGATCAGACATTTACAGGTTTCTCTGGGAGGATTCTCACCTGCTGAACTGACTTCAGGTCGACTTACAGACACTTTCCACCTTCATGTGTGGAGGAAACCCTGGGAGAGAAGACGCTGCTCATTTCATCCTGCTCAGTCCTGGTGTGTGTGTGTGATCTGAGGACGCCGTCACACCCTCAACACTTCACAGTCAAAGTCTAAAAATAAACTCAGTCACGTGAAAACCAGTTCAACAAGTGAAGAGTGTTTCCAGTCTATCCCCGCCTCCTCTCCTTTACCTGCCTGAGACTAATGTTGATCTATTGTTCCTGTGTCTAAGAGATGTGTTCATGTTGTTATTGATCCGTTTGGAGGTGTTGGTGTCAGTTAGTACAAAGTTTTGCAAACAAAAAATAGTGTCAAAGTCTAAAAAAATACTACAAGTCACGTGAAAAAAAAACCTGTTCAACAAGTGACGAGTGTTTCAAGTAGTTTCGGTGCATTCTGCTATTATTCCTCCTCATTGTCCTTCAGCTGTTCTCTGATACAGTCAAGTGCGAAAGTTTGTGAACCCCTTGAACATTTTGGAATTTTATTTATTTTTACCATTATTAATTCATTTTTATCAATACCAGTATTTTTTATATGAAATAACAGATGTTTGTTTATCAATTCAACATTTTTCTTTCCCAGAAATAAATTGTTAAAACAGATAAAACAAATTATTTGACAACTGTTGTATGATTAAAAGTTTGTGAACCCTAAACTGCATTGCTTAAATGGAGCAGGTAAACACAATCAGATGGGCCAAATTGAGTCATGAAATGGACCAATGTAGTGAGAGATCTTTAGGGAAGAAATTGGGCGGCACTAGATACAACAGAGATAAAACCAGGTCAGTTTAGGCTCACCAAAGTGAACCCATACTGGTCAGACATGCTAAAAGGGAAACAAATCTCTGAGGATCTCAGGAATAGAGTTGTGATGCTGCACATTTGTCTGGGGACAGCTATAAATTATTTAAAAAAAAGTTTGAGCTCCATCGGTCCACCGTGAGGCAAATCATCTGCAAATGGAGAGCTTTAAGAGTGACTGAACATCTGCCTAGAAGTGGACTTCCTTCAAAAATATCCACAAGCGTCACAAGATAAGTGATTTTTCAGTTAAAAGCCAACCCAAACATTACATCTAGTGATTTGCAGACCTCTCTTGCAGCATCTGGGACAGATGTGCATGGTTCCACAATAAGAAGAAAACTCAGTCAAAATGGCTTTCATGGGAGGGTTGCTAAAGAAGCCTCTGCTCTCAAAAAAGAACAAAACTGCTTGTCACAACTTTGCCTGAGAGCACTTTGAGATACCTGAAGTCTTATTCTGTGGACAGATTAGTCCAAAATTGAACTGTTTGGTCATAACCAAAACTGCCATGTTTGGGAAAAAATGCAATTCTGCCTACCACCTAGAGAACCTTCTCCCAAGTGAATAATGGTGGTTTCAAATTGTCTGCAAATCTCCAGATGTAATGTTTGGGTTGGCTTTTACCTGAAAAATCACTTTTCTTGTGGCGCTTGAGGATATTTTTGAAGGAAGTCCACTTCTAGGCAGATGTTAAGTCACTCTTAAAGCTCTCCATTTGTAGATGATTTGCCTCACGGTGGACCGATTGAGCTCAAATTTTTTTTTTATGAATTTATAACTGTCCCCAGACAAATGTGCAACATCAAAACTCTATTCCTGAGATCCTCTGAGATTTGTTTCCTTTTAGCATGTCTGACCTGTATGGGTTCACTTTGGTGAGCCTAAACTGACCTGGTTTTATCTCTGTTTTATCTAGTGCCACCCAATTTCTTTCCTAAAGATCTCTCATTACATTGGTCTATTTCATCAACCAATTTGGCCCACCTGATTGTGTCAACCTGCTCGATTTAAGCAATGCAGCTCAGGGTTCACAAACTTTTGCACATACAACATTCGTCAAATAATTTGTTTTATCTGTTTTAACAATTGATTTCTGGAAAAGAAAAATGTTGAATTCATAAACAAACATCTGTTATTTCATATAAAAAATACTGGTATTGATAAAAATGAATTAATAATGGTAAAAATAAATAAAATTCCAAAATGTTCAAGGGGTTAACAAACTTTCGCACTTGACTGTATAATGTGTTCTCATTTAAACACTTTAGTTTTTTCTTAGGCTTTTTTTGAAGTGTTTTTCTGGGGATTTTTTTTAAGTTTTGGGGAAAATTTCTTCTGCGATTTCATGGAACATTTATTTGGGGCTATTTTGGGGCGTAAAAAAACGTCACCACAAGAAAACCGAAAAAACATCGATTTGGGGAATTGTTTTGTGCCTTTTTGTAAGTTTTATTGCAAATTATTTTAGGCAAATTTTTGCAGCTATTTTTGCTTATATGACTTGCTGTATGTTTGAGGTGGTGGTCGAGGCCGCACATGCCTGAATGGCAGCCTCGCTTCTGTCAGTCTGCCCCAGGGCAGCTGTGGCTACTATGGTAGCTTACCACCACCGGTACACTGGTGTGAACGAATTGTCTGGAACCCCGTAAAGCGCCTGAGTATCATAAAGGCTACCTATATAAATCCAAGCAATTATTATTATAATTATTATAACTAAAAATTCCTTTGTACAGATGGTGAGATTGACACAGGATACAAGGGTTGGGAACAGAGAGAGAGAGAGAGAGAGAGAGAGAGAGAGAGAGAGAGTGGGAGGGAGAGAGAGACAGACAGATAGAGAGAGAGTGAGAGAGAGACAGAGAGAGAGAGAGAGAGAGTGAGAGAGAGAGAGAGACAGAGAGAGAGACAGAGAGTGAGAGAGAGACAGACAGACAGAGAGAGAGAGAGAGAGAGACAGAGAGAGAGAGAGAGAGAGAGAGAGAGAGACACTGACACAAAGTCTGTTCTGGTCAATATGACTTTATTATAATTAGAACCTTTTTAGAGTCAGAGAACAAAACAAAACATCTCAGAGAAGAGTTATGACCTAAGGTTGGTTACCAAAATAAAAGACCTTTAAAGGTGCAGTCAGTGATTCTGGAGAACGCTTGTTGTCAAAATCACTTTGAGCCAAAATCAGTGAATATCTCCTCATGATCCGCTACCTGTCTGTACTGAAAAGAATCAAGAAATACACAGCCTAGGTTCTGTAAATCGGCATGTTACTATGAACTCTGTGTTACTGTGTTCTCTGAGTCGACTATGTTAATACTTTTGTTTCTACGTGCATTTTATTTCTGTAGTTTCATGTTGCCTCTTGAATATCTGGCCGGCGACAGCAGATGTAAACTAGCTTCTTATGCTAACTCTGGCTCACTCACAGCTTGACTGTTGATTAGTGTGCAATGTCCCTGAACTCAACCAGTAAAATAAAATAAAGTACGTAATTGGCATGGCACGATGTACGTGTGGGCCCGCTTCAGGCTGATAACACAAACAGCTTTTATTTTGAAACCAACCTTGAGCCCAGACCATATGGCCAACCTTCATAACATTCCTGAAGCTACTGACACTTCATTCCTTCAAAATAAAACACAAGTTTCACCTTTATTAAATGTTCTGTTCACAGCTGAACATCTACAGAAAGATATATTAAGATCTGAGAATTGCAGAATCATGACGTCATCAGCTAAATGCTCATTCTGTATAACATGACGTCATCAGCTAACTTCCATAATAAAAGTTCTGCATTTTAATAGAAAATATCTCGATCTGATTTTATTCTTTTGTTTGTGACTAAAACAGACAAACCATGTTAGAACATAAAGCTTCTCTCTCCCTGTGTTCCAGTCTCCATACTATCTGTTTAGTTTGGTAGAAGAAAGATTTAGGATGTCCTGATTCTTGTGGCCAGATTTAGGATGGTTAGAAAGACCCGGATGTCCTATTACATCCAGGCCAAGATTTTTAGTGTTTAAAACAGGCATGCTATTTAAGATTCTAATCTGTTAACCAGTGGCAGCACAGAAGTATCACACTGACGAGTCAATAAGGAAAACAAATGGGGATGAGACGGATATAAAAGCAAGAGGCAGTTGTAGCATACTGCATCCTAACTAGATACTGTTTATGATCAGATGTAGTATGGAGGAGAGAAGAGAGAAAGAGAGAGGAGAGAGAGAAAGAGGAGGAGAGGAGAGAGAAAGAGGAGGAGATTCAGAACACAGGGTTGATGCTTCAGGCACGTGTGCAGTCACTCACATCTCATTACTGACCTTCAAACTAATATTTACAAACATTCTCTAATCACAAAGTTCACATTTAATTATCCTGATTATGAGACGCTGATATCTAGCTGTGTGTAATATTACAACATAGTCTGTCTGTCTGTCTGTCTGTCTGTCTGTCTGTCTGCCTGCCTGCCTGTCTGTCTGTCTGTCCGTCCGTCCGTCCGTCCGTCCGTCCGTCCGTCTGTCTGTCTGTCTGTCCTCTTCACAGCAGACCCGGGTCGTTCTCTGCATGTCTCTACACACTGTCTAATAAAAGGTGAAAAACACATCAGAAATATCTTTATCAAAGTCCTTTGTTTCCACGGCAAAAAGTTTGTCCATCACCGCGGCTCTGTCCGTCACAATGTCCCGTTAGCTGTTAGCATGCAGTCAAGTATCATGACTGCGCCATCTCTCAGAATGTCCTTGCGACAAGGTAGCTACTCTGTTAGCTCGTGGACCGCGCCCATCTCCTCAGAATGTCCTAGCTGTTAGTAGCTAGCTGTTATTCCGTGGGACTCATCTCCTCAGAATGTCCCGTTAGCTGTTAGTAGCTAGCTGTTAGCTCGTGGACTGTGCCATCTCCTCAGAATGTCCCGTTAGCTGTTAGTAGCTAGCTGTTAGCTCGTGGACTGTGCCATCTCCTCAGAATGTCCCGTTAGCTGTTAGTAGCTAGCTGTTAGCTCGTGGACTGTGCCATCTCCTCAGAATGTCCCGTTAGCTGTTAGTAGCTAGCTGTTAGCCCAGTAGACAGTAGACAGTCAGCCCAGTAGACAGTAGACAGTAGACAGTAGACAGTAGACAGTAGACAGTCAGCCCAGTAGACAGTCAGCCCAGTAGACAGTAGACAGTAGCCAGTAGACAGTAGACAGTAGACAGTAGACAGTCAGCCCAGTAGACAGTAGACAGTAGACAGTAGACAGTAGACAGTAGACAGTAGACAGTAGACAGTAGACAGTAGACAGTAGACAGTCAGCCCAGTAGACAGACAGTAGACAGTAGACAGTAGACAGCACAGCAGACAGCAGATGCAGTAGACAGTCAGCCCAGTAGACAGTCAGCCCAGTAGACAGTAGACAGACAGTGCACAGTGACAGTAGACAGTAGACAGTCAGCCCAGTAGACAGTCAGCCCAGTAGACAGTCAGCCCAGTAGACAGTAGACAGTCGGTGAAAAATAGTAAAAAAAAGTCCAGAATATGTGTGTTTTTGGCTCCTTACAGTGTCCCCATTAGCGATCAGCATGAACGGTTAACGGTCCCGTTAGCCGCTAGTAGTTAGCCGCTAGTAGTTAGCTGTTAGTAGCTAGCCGTTATCATGTGGACTGTGCCATCTTCCTCAGAATGTTTCGTTAGCCATTAATAGCTAGCCGTTAGCTCGTGGTCTGTCCCGTTAGCCGTCAGTAACTAGCCGTTAGCCGTCAGTAGCTAGTCGTTAGCTGGTGCTCTAAACTGTCTGCTCGTCTCTCTGCAGTGACGTGCGGCGAAGGTTCTCTTTGACTTTGAGGAACTCTGGAGCCTTGAGGTTCTCCTCCTTCTCTCTCTCCTTCTGCTTCTCCTCCTGTAGAGAGAGACAGACAGGCAGAAAGACAGGCAGATAGAGAGAGAGAGGGATGGGGCAGTGAGAGGAAGAGAGAGAGATACACACACACCGAAAAAGTTACGCATGAAATGGCATCAACGTAACCCCACCAAGTCCCAACCACAGTGACCAGCATCCAATGAGGAAGTGACAAACAAT
>CM049396.1:572500-580000 GCA_026929865.2 Hyperoplus lanceolatus
AGAGAACGACCCGGGCTGGATTCTAACCCGGGTCTGCTGTGAAGAGGACTGAGACTCTATGGAGGGGCTAACCAATACACCAGGAGAGCCCCCCCCCCCCCCCGTACGTTTTTAATGTGAAAAATAATAATAAACTTAACTTTAGTTTAACTTTAGAGACCTACTATTAATCTTTTCCTGTGAGGACAGTTTGTTTATTCAGTCATGACAATATACCTTAGAAAATGTTTCACTTCTCTGGCACAAACAAAAGTTACACACTGCACCTTTTAATGTGGACAAATAATAATTAACTTAACTCATAATGAGACCTACTATTAATCTAATTATATCAATATAAATACACTCTACTTTCCTCTGTCTCCATCCCTGGATAGACTTTGAAGGGCAAACCTTCCCGTCTAGATATTTATTCTGCTCATGAAACAGAAACCTATCTCAATGTAGAAAGAACCATTTCTATAATAGAAGAGCGAGCAGGTGAGCGGGGGAGAGTTGTCTCTTCTGCGTGTTACAGATCTGTAGATTGTAACTTTATTGATGATATTCCATTTAGAGAACAAGCTTCTTAGTAAAGTGAGATGGAGTGCTTCATTTTGTGTGAAGTCGGCCATGCAGTTCAGTTGCACACACACACCCAATTACACCATAAAATACAAAAACACTTTTGTTATGAGTAGTTTGGTAATAAAAACATATTTAAGGTTACTAACATTTAATATTTTTCTCTTCCAAAATATATTTTTTTTTTAACAATATTCAAATTTTTTGTGGTTGACTTGTTTTTTATTATACTACTGTGACCTGTTTGATGTTATACTGTATACTAGTGACCTGTTTGATGTTATACTGTAATACTATGACCTGTTTGATGTTATACTGTATACTGTGACCTGTTTGATGTTATACTGTATACTATGACCTGTTTGATGTTAACTGTATACTATGTTATACTATACTGTGACCTGTTTGACCTGTTTATACTGTATACTACCTGTATGACTTTATAGCTGTTTGATTTTACTGTATACTGTGACCTGTTTGATGTTATACTGTATACTGTGACCTGTTTGATGTTATACTGTATACTATGACCTGTTTGATGTTATACTGTATACTATGACCTGTTTGATGTTATACTGTATACTATGACCTGTTTGATGTTATACTGTATACTATGACCTGTTTGATGTTATACTTATACTGTATACTATGACCTGTTTGATGTTATACTGTATACTGTGACCTGTTTGATGTTATACTGTATACTATGACCTGTTTGATGTTATACTGTATACTATGACCTGTTTGATGTTATACTGTATACTGTGACCTGTTTGATGTTATACTGTATACTATGACCTGTTTGATGTTATACTGTATACTGTGACCTGTTTGATGTTATACTGTATACTATGACCTGTTTGATGTTATACTGTATACTATGACCTGTTTGATGTTATACTGTATACTATGACCTGTTTGATGTTATACTGTATACTGTGACCTGTTTGATGTTATACTGTATACTATGACCTGTTTGATGTTATACTGTATACTGTGACCTGTTTGATGTTATACTGTATACTATGACCTGTTTGATGTTATACTGTATACTGTGACCTGTTTGATGTTATACTGTATACTGTGACCTGTTTGATGTTATACTGTATACTGTGACCTGTTTGATGTTATACTGTATACTATGACCTGTTTGATGTTATACTGTATACTATGACCTGTTTGATGTTATACTGTATACTGTGACCTGTTTGATGTTATACTGTATACTACCTGTTTACTGTGACCTGTTTGATGTTATACTGTATACTATGACCTGACCTGTTTGATGTTATACTGTATACTATGACCTGTTTGATGTGTTATACTGTATACTATGACCTGTTTGATGTTATACTGTATACTGTGACCTGTTTGATGTTATACTGTATACTATGACCTGTTTGATTTCTGTATACTATACCTGTTTGATGTTATACTGTATACTTGACCTGTTTGATGTTATACTGTATACTATGACCTGTTTGATGTTATACTGTATACTATGACCTGTTTGATGTTATACTGTATACTATGACCTGTTTGATGTTATACTGTATACTATGACCTGTTGTTATACTGTATACTATGACCTGTTTGATGTTATACTGTATACTATGACCTGTTGTTATACTGTAACACCTGTTTGATGTTATACTGTATACTATGACCTGTTTGATGTTATACTGTATACTATGACCTGTTTGATGTTATACTGTATACTATGACCTGTTTGATGTTATACTGTATACTATGACCTGTTTGATGTTATACTGTATACTATGACCTGTTTGATGTTATACTGTATACTATGACCTGTTTGATGTTATACTGTATACTATGACCTGTTTGATGTTATACTGTATACTGTGACCTGTTTGATGTTATACTGTATACTGTGACCTGTTTGATGTTATACTGTATACTATGACAAATCCAAAATGTATGTTGTTAAAGTAGAGGAACTTTTAAATATTTCTCAAACAATACATTTTTAAATGAAATGTAACAGCAAACCAGACCATCAGTGAAAAGAATGCTATTTATATATACTTTAAACTAAATGAAATACATGTGTAATAGACACACTGTAAGGGCAAATGTCTGAAACAACTTTTCCTCTGATGATTATAAATTACATGTAGCAGCAAACAAGACCCTCAGTGCAAAGAATGCTATTTTCATATAGTTCTTAATACCGCTTTTGTCCATAGGGGGGCGCTATAATTAACACAAAATGAAAGTTCCTTATGAAAATCACACACCATATTTACTGATCTGCTCTGGTTCCAGGCCTGAAGAAAGGAGAGAATAAACAGTCGGACACAAATCGTCAGGGAATTAATATAAAACACACACACACACACACACACACACACACACACACACACACACACACACACACACACACACACACACACACACACCTAGAATAAACAAGAAGACACAAATCCTTGGACAATTTATATGAAAAAATAACCAAAGGTTTTTTTTTATTTCATGTTGATACATTCTTGGACAACACCACAGAATAGTTGCATGAGGCCGAATGTAAAATCTCTCCAACGACATTGGCACGTGAAGCAGCAGGGCAACATGGAGATACTCAGTACAAACTGTAGAAAACATACATGCTTCATCAGGGCTTTGTTTTTATTTTATTTTTTACAAGTATTTTGTTTTCTTTAAATATATATTTTTTCATATTTTTTATCCATTTCCCCAAACAGTCTCCAGGGGAAAGTTTAGGAAACGGGTCAGAGAAATGTTCTACCGTGTGACAAAGAGTCAGTGAGTCAGTCGACGGGACAGACTCCAGAATATCACAGTCAAGGTGAAAAAACATATCATTATTCAAGAGATTCATGTCTGTAGATGATATTTTGGTATGATAACACTTCCTATGTGGCAGCTTTTTCATTGAAACCAGCTCATGAAGTTACATTTCCGCCAAAGGTACGGCCTTAAACGTTTTTATATATAGTGGTGGGCGTCCTGGGGAAATGCACCTGTTGGAAGACCAAGAAGAAGAAGAAGTACTATAGAATAAATAACTAAATACATCTTCACCTCATCACTTGATATTGTGGAAAGACTTGAGGCAGTGGTGGACGATGCCATCTTTAGTAACTATAAATTCTTGTCCTTGAAGGCCACCGTAGCTTCTGTAAATTCTTCCCAAAGGAATGGGGTTAGCAAGGGAGCGTTGACATCTACAATCTCACCACTAGATTCCACTGAACATTCCAATATTACTCACTGTAGCTTTAAAGACCCGCTATGCAAGATCAGTTTTAAATTACGGTAATAAAATGTTTTCACAGCCTCATTTGTTAAATTGCTTTTCTATTTTAATCCAGTTTGCTTCACCCAATTAAACCACCACGTTAATATCTCACACACACAAATGCCATTAAATACTCTGATATTACACACTGTACCTTTAACTTCATCAGCTGGTCAAAGCTACCATCTAGGAAGGGTTATCATACCAAAATATCATCTACAAATATGGATCTTTTAAAAATATAATGCGTAAGTGTTGCCATCTTGACAGAGTGTTGTCTGGCCCGTTGACTGACGGAACTAGAAATCAAAAACAGGACATTCAGAGCATACAGGTGGAGTCAACTGTGTCGTCGTGACAATTTTCATTATTTCATTATCTTAAAATCTTTTTCTGTTTCAACATCGAACATATCAGGCATGCATTGTTTGACAACCTCGACATGAAATCACCAGATAATCATTCATCACAAATCCAAAAGCCAAAGTTCTTTTAACAGGGAATTTAAAGGTGCTACGAGGAACTTTTAAATATTTCTGAAACAGTCTCATTTTTCCTCTGATGATCATAAATTACATGTAACAGCAAACCAGACCATCAGTGCAAAGAATGCTTATTTTTATATAGTTTTTCTTAATGCCTTTGTCATGGGTATACGCTCACCCAGGAACAACAGCTGGCGTGGTAAAAACACTTCCGCTTTTGTCCAAAGGAGGGCGCTAGAATGAACACACACTGAAAGTTCCTCGCAGCAGCTGTAAAGTCCCTAATGTCGGCTACAACACAGTAAATAAAGGTCTTCTTCATCTTCATCACTAAACACTGGAGAGTCGCTGTGTCTGAACCGTGGAGAAGGAACACACACGTTGGGATGGGAACCACAAACATTTCAAACTTAAAGGCTTTTTTAAAAAACACACACCTGGTTTTATTTTATTTTTTATATTTTTGGTTTTGAGTCGACGCCAACCGGGATTCTGAGTTCATGTCTCTGAGTGAATAAAAAAACAGATTTTATTCTCCTGCAGATTTTTACCGGTCCAATCAGCGAACAGAGGGAGTGGCTGAGAACAATGACGTTGAGGTCGCGCGCCAGTTTCAGTTGTAGTCAGAAGCCGGCGCATGACATACGTCACGACCAAACGTTATGCGATTGGTTGGCAGATCCAGAGTGGCACTGGGCAGATCCAATAGTTTTAAACTTCAACAGACACCCGCCTTCAAGTTTGTCAATTAAGCGATTCCAGACCTTCTGTACAAATGAAATGAAGTACGATGGTCTGGTGGGACCAGGCTAAATGAAGTACGATGGTCTGGTAGGACCAGGCTAAATGAAGTACGATGGTCTGGTAGGACCAGGCTAAATGAAGTACGATGGTCTGGTAGGACCAGGCTAAATGAAGTACGATGGTCTGGTAGGACCAGGCTAAATGAAGTACGATG
Source organism: Hyperoplus lanceolatus (assembly GCA_026929865.2). Lineage (NCBI taxonomy): Eukaryota > Metazoa > Chordata > Actinopteri > Uranoscopiformes > Ammodytidae > Hyperoplus > Hyperoplus lanceolatus. The sequence continues at coordinate 577,791 of CM049396.1, forward strand.
GTCTGGTGGGACCAGGCTAAATGAAGTACGATGGTCTGGTAGGACCAGGCTAAATGAAGTACGATGGTCTGGTAGGACCAGGCTAAATGAAGTACGATGGTCTGGTAGGACCAGGCTAAATGAAGTACGATGGTCTGGTGGGACCAGGCTAAATGAAGTACGATGGTCTGGTGGGACCAGGCTATGGTCTGGTGGGACCAGGCTATGGTCTGGTAGGACCAGGCTAAATGAAGTACGATGGTCTGGTAGGACCAGGCTAAATGAAGTACGATGGTCTGGTAGGACCAGGCTAAATGAAGTACGATGGTCTGGTAGGACCAGGCTAAATGAAGTACGATGGTCTGGTAGGACCAGGCTAAATGAAGTACGATGGTCTGGTGGGACCAGGCTAAATGAAGTACGATGGTCTGGTAGGACCAGGCTAAATGAAGTACGATGGTCTGGTAGGACCAGGCTAAATGAAGTACGATGGTCTGGTAGGACCAGGCTAAATGAAGTACGATGGTCTGGTGGGACCAGGCTAAATGAAGTACGATGGTCTGGTGGGACCAGGCTATGGTCTGGTGGGACCAGGCTATGGTCTGGTAGGACCAGGCTAAATGAAGTACGATGGTCTGGTAGGACCAGGCTAAATGAAGTACGATGGTCTGGTAGGACCAGGCTAAATGAAGTACGATGGTCTGGTAGGACCAGGCTAAATGAAGTACGATGGTCTGGTAGGACCAGGCTAAATGAAGTACGATGGTCTGGTGGGACCAGGCTAAATGAAGTACGATGGTCTGGTAGGACCAGGCTAAATGAAGTACGATGGTCTGGTAGGACCAGGCTAAATGAAGTACGATGGTCTGGTAGGACCAGGCTAAATGAAGTACGATGGTCTGGTGGGACCAGGCTAAATGAAGTACGATGGTCTGGTGGGACCAGGCTATGGTCTGGTGGGACCAGGCTATGGTCTGGTAGGACCAGGCTAAATGAAGTACGATGGTCTGGTAGGACCAGGCTAAATGAAGTACGATGGTCTGGTGGGACCAGGATAGTAACTTAACTGGCTGTAACTGTAATTTAACTTCAAGTTTTGAGTTCTACACACTAAGAATTCTAAAAAGTAAAATTTTTGCCATCTCAACTATTTTTTGTTCAGGAGGTTTTTTCAGACAATTTTAACACCGTTTTAATGTTTGAATCCACATTTTGACCGACTTGGTTTTGTTTGTTTTCTGTGTGACAGAGTTCTTATACATATGAAAGCGTAGTGTGGATTCTGTATTCTCTTTTAGATGACATCAGAAAATGTCTTATAACCGCTAGTAAGAAATGCATTGATGAGTGGAAGGAACATTTGTTAAGGAGTAGGGATGTCCCGGTCCAAGCATTTACATATTTGAATCTTGCCTATAATCGACTAATTGACAAATCATTTTTTCTTTCTCATTTGTGACATTGGATTCCATTTTTTCACATCAGACAGAGTTTGCCTTCTTGACTACGCATATATAGAATCCTTTTTCTGTTTTAGACTGAGTCTACGATCAACACACACTAAGGAGGAACCAGTTTCCCAATGGGGGAAATATTCAAGTTTTATCAAGAGGCCAAACTCAGAATCCCAGGAGGCAGCGTGAGCAAAACCGTCAAAATCTCAAAGAGAAGAAAAACGAAAAAAACAACGGACCAACCGAAGAGCATCCAAGAAGCAAGAAGCAGAACACAGATTCATCATCATTAACGTCAAAACCATCAGCCTGAAGAAAAGGAGAAGGAAGGTTAGGGATGCACCGAATGTACGCCAGCCGAAATCACAGCTCCTCCAAGAGTTAAACCTAATGCTATAGACAAGCTGGCCAAATAGACAGTTAGGGCCAGTTTCACAGACATGGATTAAGCGTAGTCTCGGACTAAATGTTACTTTCAATGGACAATCTCCATTCAAAATTCCATTCAGTCAAGGACTAGGCTTAATCCATGTCTACGAAACCGGCCCTTAGACTTTTTGAAATGTTTTGTTGTCTGCGTTTGTTATAGGCAATGTATCCTGAATATTAAAAAAATTATAATATTTTTTTTTAATTGAAAACAAGACGAAAAAGTTAAAAGCACATTTAGACTATTTAATAAATGCAATGGTGAAAAGTTGGCAAAGAGAAAGAAAAACTGCAAAAAAACCCTGTTTGGTATATGGGTTTCATTACTTTCAGTTTCGGCCTACAATT
>CM049396.1:587500-592500 GCA_026929865.2 Hyperoplus lanceolatus
TTACTTTTAAAGTGTTATACTGTTCAATGTTAATCCGTTTTGAATTGTTTAATTGACTGACTTATCGTGTTGGGTTTAGTGTTTATAATGTGCTGTATATTCTTGACATTGTTAGTGAGAAATTGCTCTCAATGTTGTTTGAGATTTAATAAAGACTGGTGACCAATCAGCTACAGGCAGCGTATGTGGCAACAATCCTATTGGACAGGAAGTCAGTGACGAGGCTGTTGCTAAGGCAAGGCAGGTCTGGGGAAGCAGGAAGCAGGAAGGGGGGGGTGTTGTCTTGGTGCTCAGTTCAAATACCAATAAACTTTCTATGAAAAGACTTATTCCATCTTCACTACCTGTCTAATAGGATTTTTATTATTAACGTCACGCAGAATGGATTTCAACGATCTCATCTTAACTTTGGCGCTGTATATTAACACTGTTTTTTTTTTCAGCGCCAACACACTACAGACTGGTAGCGGATGGTGAGGAAATATTCACTGATTTTGACAAAAAGTGATTTGGATTAGAATAACTGTCTCAACCTTTAAGCATCCGCCCAACTGAATGATAGTGTGAGCTCCGTAAGGGATACAATGTTCTGTTCTACACAGATTAAATGAGGTAAAACCAGTTCACTGTTGAGCCTTAAAGGTGTGGTGTGTGTTCTTTGAGCCTGGGGCTGAAACACACCCTGTGCATTCAGCAGAGGAGCTCCACCCTCCACTCATCTGAAAATACCTTGTTTTCACTGAGCAGCACAGCTCAGTTTGGCAGGGCACGGTTTAGATGAGGCTTGTGCGTTTTCACTGCTGACAGTCCCAGTGGAAAACAAGACTCTTGCCGAGGAGATTACACACAATGGTGTTTCTCTCAAACGGACTGCTGTGTCTAGCTCCACCCCCTTTTGGGACCCTTTGGGACGGCTTGGTACCCAAACCAAATGGTAACATAAATACTGTAGGTGCTGAATGGTTAGCTTATTTTGCTTCAATTCCCAACTCTTGACAGTGGAAACAAGGCCTTGTGTGCTTCCATCAGTCTCATTTTGTCTAAATGAGATGAAGAACAACTAGATGCAACTTTTTGTTCTGGCACGCATCTTGCAATTATCAGGCAACACGTCTCTAAAGACCTCATCTGATTGAGAATACAGTTTAAAATCCTTCTCAGTTTCTCAGTCTCACCCAAAATGTATTTTGTGTCTGTTTTCAGCTGCTCTCACAGACAAAATGGCTTCCAGATCAGAGGAGCATTTCTGCTGTCCGGTTTGTACAGAGGTCTTCAGAGATCCTGTTCTTCTGTCGTGTAGCCACAGCTTCTGTAAAGAATGTCTGAACCTCCCTACCAACTCATGGGTCAAAATTTAGAATCTTACCTGCGATAACAATTTTTGCCAATAATTTTCCATTTAATGTCTGACTTTTTAACAGTGGACTTTCACCAAAAGCTTTAACTATACATCTCATGGCGCTGCTCTCTGCAGCCGAGGCTCCAGGCGACCTTCATAGCGAGTGTTTATTGAAAATACATTACAGACCCGAGGCTGCTATTAATATTCATTAATCTTTTGGTGTGAGCGCAGGGTTATGTGGTGGATTAAAATAGCTATTCACCAGAGTTGCTGAGCAGATACACTCTAAAGGTTGGGGTCACTGCGGAAGTAATGAAAACAATCTAAGGACATGTGTTTGACTTGTTGTGATGAAACGATCTGTCTATTAGTAGAAGATTAAGACACATGATCCCCCCCACACACAGATATGAGACTATGCACAGGGGGAAAGCCCCCATGCTCACAGCTGCTCGATGCTACTACCAAGTCCTCTGTATGTCTGATGGAAGCTTTCTTACTGGAGAGAGATCAGAAAGCTCTAGTAAAGTCTGATCAAACAGCAAAACACATAAAGGTCCAGGCCAGACGGGCAGAGAGGCAGATTCAGGATCAGTTTAAGAAGCTTCACCAGTTTCTAGAAGAGGAAGAGGAGGCCAGGATGGCTGCACTGAGGGAGGAAGAGGAGCAGAAGAGTCAGATGATGAAGGAGAAGATGGAGGCTCTGAGCAGAGAGATAGCAGCTCTTTCAGACACAGTCAGAGCCACAGAGGAGCAGCTGAGAGCTGAAGACGTCTCATTCCTGCTCAACTACAAGGCTGCAGTGGACAGAGTCCAGCAGCGCCCCCTGCCAGATGATCCACAGCTGCTCTCAGGAGCTCTGATAGACGAGGCCAAACACCTGGGCAACCTGACCTTCAACATCTGGAACAAGATGAAGGACATGGTCTCCTACACTCCTCTGGTTCTGGACCCAAACACTGCTCATCCATGTCTCATCCTGTCTAAATATCTGACCAGTGTGAGACTAGGAGAGAGGCAGCAGCTTCCTGATAATCCAGAGAGGTTTGTTGAGGACGTTTCTGTCCTGAGCTCTGAGGGTCTCACAGCTGGGACGTCCTGGTTGGAGACAGTTCAGTCTGGGAACTGGGTGTGTTAGCAGAGTCTGTCCAGAGGGAGGGAGACGAACGGTCTGTATTCTTGGGAATAGAGTTCCATGAAGGTAAATACTATGCATGGTCACCACCAGGTTCACCCACTGTTATCAAAGTGAAGAAGAATCTCCAGAGGATCAGAGTGAATCTGGACTGGGACAGAGGGAAACTGTCGTTCTCTGATCTTGACACTAACAAACGCATACACACCTTCAAACACACGTTCACTGAGAGGATGTTTCCATTGATCAGCAGTATGGATAATACACTTCCTCTGAAGATATTACCACTGAAGGTTGTTGTGACAGTGGAACAGGACTGATAGAGTCTTTAGTTTAAGATCCGGATTAATCTGATATTTAACGGCTATGATATTTGCTATTATTAACCCACAGATGATGATATCTCTGGCTGTGTCAGTCAAAATGAATGAAAACATATTTCATGTCCTTGGGGTGATTTTAACATTCATGCAGCGTTTATAACAATCTCTATAGGCTGTGACTAATCAATTTCCGATCAATCGGATATCTTTGTAGCTTGTGTTAGGAGTTTTGTCTTTGGTAGTATATTGTGTCATTTGTTTGTAGCATTTAGTCAAAAACGTGTTTCATGTCAATGGGGTGATTTTTGATCATCTCATATCAAGGCTTTTACAACGACAGTCAGGCCATTTTTGTCTGTGATGCTGAAAGTGGAATCCTTTATTTGTAACTGATGAAGGAAATGACCTCTCTATAATCATGTGTAGTTGGTCATACAGTACATTGACAAAGTTTGAGTTGTTGGGAAACTAAAAACAAGTGAACACTACAAGCCTCCTCCTGTGAATGTGTGCAATACAGATACTGGACAGTGGGGTTGTGAATTGTAAATGTTAACAGTTTAAACGTTTGGCCTTTTTTATCACTTGGTAACGTTCGCATCGTCCTACTTCTGGACCATCGGAAAATGCAAATTGTCTCATGTGCATAATGTCATCTCATCGGCTCCTGTGATTTGCGTTTATAACAACTCCCATCAAACTATTTTTAATGATTATCTGCCGAAAGCGATTGATTCAGTGCATTATGACTAATTATGATACTAATTGCCTTCGGATCAATCGGAGCACCTTAATTCTCGTTGGTGATCTGTGTTTAACTTTCTGTGAGATGGTTGGTTGGCTGAGTTGTGAAGTCATTCCAATGAAAGGCCTGTAAGTGATTCTGTGTGGGTTGGGGTTGGGTCTAGCTCTAATGCACTTGCACATTGCTGATTGGTTCGTTCATGTACGTTCTTAAATAATGCACTGTGACAATTGTAATAATTCTAATGTGGTGCGATGGTGCAGTTTTGCGGATAATATGAGAGCACATGTGTGTATGAGCTTGTGAGTCACGAATGAGTTCATCATTTATGAGTTTTACTTTTTCAATGTTTTTGGTTCCCCTTGTTCTTTTTCTGAGGAAACAAGATGCTGCATTTCAAGGGGCTTACCCTCAAATACAATTTAGAACTTAATAATGAAAGCTAAGAGCAGGTTAAGAAAAGTTGAAGAACTCTTGTGTGAGAACATCTACACACTGTGTCTTGTTGTGTATTAATTCTGTCCGTCTGTGTTTATTGTTATTTTATTTCAAGTTGCCCTTTTAAGAACTGGCTGGGGACAACTGATGAAAATTAGCACACATAGCTAACGGCTAACTCTGGCTCATTTATGGCATCTTGTCTGTTAATCAATGAGGATTGTCCCTATCATGAATTAATAAATTAAATTAAATTAAATTAAATGTCGCTGATTATGGTTCAATAAAGATCTACTGAGAATCACAGTATTGTGTCATGTTGTGTCTAGTAAACACATTGACATTTCCTTTTCCAAGATTATTATAACTTCTCTCTGCTCGTCTTATCTACTAGAAGGTTTCATCTTCTTCAGAATTTTAGGAAAAACGGACTGTTTGACCAATAGGAAATAAGTTTGGAAAGTTTGACTATACACCTGTTGGAATAATGGGACGGCACCATTTTGAGTTCAACAATCTTAAGAATGTCAAACAATAACTGTAGAGATTAGGAGAACATAGACACATGGTGAAAATACATTTGTGGGAGGTAATGTCTTCACATCTAGATGCTCCTACCACCTGCTTTATTTGATGCTTAACACGACTACCTGACATTGTTCTAACATTTTTAGGAAAGAAGGAAAAGCAGAATAGGTCCTCTTTAAATAATGTTTTACTATGTCAGACTGTTTGCACCAGTGTGATAGTGCCTTATTCACCTATGCATCTGTGATGAAGTGTGTAGGGCGGTTCGGTCGTCCACTGGGTTACAGGGTCGCTGGTTGGATCCCCCATCTCCCCGCCACATGTCCAAGTGTCCCTGGGCAAAGAGACACTGAACCCTAAATGTCTCCTGATAGTTAGCTTGCACCCTGCGTGGTAGCTGCTGCTGCTATCGGTGTATGAATGTGTGTGTGAATGGGTGAATGTGTACAAAACAATGTAAAGTGCTTTGGGTCTGTGAAAAACCAGGGA
>CM049396.1:600000-602500 GCA_026929865.2 Hyperoplus lanceolatus
AACAGAGAGAGACAGAAAAAGAAACTTCCCTAAACAGGCGCTAAGGCTGACTGACGTGACGGCGCTAACTGACAGTTAAAATGTCATCCACACTGAATAAAACACATCAAAACACTATAAGCCGTTATTTTAAACGGCGTAATTCCCAACTCTGAACATGTTACTATAAAAGTGTAAGCCCTCAAGCTCGAAAATACCTCTGCCCCCTATCACATTCCTTCCCAGGTTGAGCATTACATGCTGGATGAAGTGGAAAGTGTTCTTCATGCACTTAGGATAGTCCAGGTGAAGGGCATAAATCCGTCCGAAAAGGACACAGAAGTCTTGAGGAAGGTTGGCCAGATCTTCCACTACCACAGTCCCCTCCAAGACGACTCCTACTCCGGAAGGGTTGAGTTGAAGATTTTCTTGATCGACGCTGAGGATCCCCACTGGAGTTTGGCTGTAGGAGTCATTGTGGTCCACATCCTAACAAGAAAACAGATTCACAGGGAGAGGACATAGTGAGCTAATGCTGTGTTTTTCACCCAAAAGTACCTCTGAATGTTTATAATGAAAAGCTTTCTACAATATAAACGGCACTGAAAATTATTATTAAAACAATACTGGTCTTAAACGGACCTTTTGTCAACTGCCATAGTTGGATATGTACATTAAAATGAATGATTTTGTAGCTTGGTAGCCAAGGAGCTATTACCAACCTTCTGTTGACATGAGTGCAACTTTTAACCATTGACAGTACGGGGTGTGTGTGTGTGTGTGTGTGTGTGTGTACACATGTGGATAAATATTAAAAGGGAGTCATACAACATAAGTTTCTGGGAGAAGTTTTTCAGAACTTGGACTTAAAAGTGGGTTAGCTCTCCTTAGCTGCCAATCTACCAAACCATATTCGATGGCACACTAGCTAGAAAATTATTTGACAGACGTACACAAAGTAAAAGACAGAAGCAAGAATACAAGATCAAAATTATGTCCAATTGAGCTAATTTTCAATAGTCAAATCTTTTTAGTTTCAGCTATGTCATAAATAAACGACGCAGATACTCAAACTTTTTTGTTAAAATGTGTTTGTCCATAAATTACAAGTCTAAGTCTGGGAAAGCCAATTAAATGATTCTGAGAATTAATAAACAAGTCCTCATTAACAAACTAAATTAAATTAACAAAATGTACAACAATTACTTACAGAGCAGGTCTTGAAAAAGGCAGAAGGATCATCCCCCAAGATGACAGGTAATCCCCGAAGGCAAAGGCACCCGATATCCGTTGGCTGTGTTGTCTAGAAGATAAGTGAACAGTACAACACAGTTTGCTGGGATATTCACATGTATTTATCAAATAAATTCCAGAAATTACATACAATCTTTTATGGCTAAATTGTGCATTTTCAGGACTGCAAGTATAGAAGACTACAATAGCAGATGTTAAGAAAAGTAAGGAAAGGAGAAGAGAGGAGAGAAGAGGAAATAAAAAAGTGTGGAGAAAAGAGAAGAAGAGAGAAAAGACTGAATAAATTGGAGCAAGGATGAACAGAGAGATTAGTCAAATGAACCCACCTTTGTCTGACTAAAGAGTTGAGTCAAAAGCTGTCTGGTAGAACCTTTCTTCTTCCTGAAGACATCAGGCCCGGAGAGAAATGGTCAAGTGCATCAGAGTTTTTTTCCCCACCACTCTGTTGAACTCGTAACAAACCTGAAACACAAAATGTAGCAATAAAAAAGATTAAGACACCACTGCACAACAGACTAAATGAGACATATTTGGATGTGTGCTGTAAAGTGGCCAACGATGGACCGGACCAAAACGCCTAGGACTACAAGAAGTGCATGAGGAGGTTTTAGAAGATTAAAAAGGAGGCTGAAATGTTTTGCCTATGGCTGTGAACTGTTCATAAAAACAAACTTGAATACAATGAAACTATCCTGTAATAGTCACATTATGTGATGTTTAAAGGCTTCATTTCCATCCTGAGAACTGTTTTAGAAAAACACAAACAAAAAACTGTTTCAAACAATTCACATTTGTCAATTTATCTAAATTATATTTTTGATATATTTCGTCTAAATATTTGTCCAGAATCAATTATTTTTCATTTTCTAAAATGTATTTGCTTTCGATGTAATCCAATTGTGGCACAGTAAGCTTAAAACTTTTATTCCAACTAAAAAAATACACACAAATACTGGCCCGGGAAAGAGAAGTTTGGGGTTCCCTGCTCAAGCTGCTGCCCCCGTGACCCGATTTCAGATAAGCGGTTGAAGATGTATATGTATACGTATGTATGTATGTACAAATACTGAGTATAACTGTTAAATGTGGAAGCACAGCTGACATACCTTTAACTGCTTAGATCAATTTGGGGAGTTGGGGAGGTCACCCTCTGTTTGAGCCTGAATAGGAGGTAGTTAAGAAGAACACAAACATTTTAGGCAACTATTCAAAAGTACACACTATCATCACTACACCTCAAATGTTGTTTCAAGTGCAGGTGAAAGAT
>CM049396.1:610000-612500 GCA_026929865.2 Hyperoplus lanceolatus
TCGGGCTGATCAGTCTCGGGGCGGTGACAGATTTCTTCCCTTGCTCAAAGATGCGGTAGATTCGGTTAGTTTTGGTCAGCAGCGCGGCGTAGCTGATACACATTCCCAATCCCAGGAAAATCCTCCTGAAGGAACACACGCCCACGTCCGGCTTGGCGATCATCAGGAACGTTATGATGTAGCATAGGAAAATCCCCGTTAGCAGGACGTAGCTTAACTCTCGTCCGGAAGCGCGCACGATCGGCGTTTCGTTGAATTTTACGAATGTCGCCATCACGGATATGGTCGCGATTATCCCGAGCATGGCGAGGAGCACTGGGATCACGGCCCAGGGGGAATGCCACTCTAATCGGGTGATGGGAATGGGCTGGCAGGCTGTGCGGTTAACGTTGGGTCTCATGTTATAGGAGCAAAGCCTACAGGTGAATTCGTCGTGCTGGTACTGGTACCCGTCACATGGCTCACAGTGCCAGCAGCAGGGCATTCCCTTCACCACCTTCTTCCGCTCTCCGCTCAGACAGGGCAGAGAGCACACCGAGGAAGGGACGTCTGGCTCCCCGCGAGGCCACTGCATCTCCTCCACCTGGGGGGAGGGGGGGGAGAGAGAGGGGGGGGGGGGGGGAGGGGGGAGAGGGGGAGGGGGAGGGAGAGAGGGGGAGGGAGGGAGGGGGGGAGGGGGGAGAGAGGGGGAGGGAGGGAGAGGGGGGGAGGGGGGAAGGGGGAGGGGGGGAAGGGGGGGAGGGGGGGGGGGAGGGGGAGGGAGGGAGGGAGGGAGAGGGGGGGGGGGAGGGAGGGGGGGGAGAGAGAGAGGGAGGGGAGGGAGGGGGGGGGAGGGAGGGGGGGGGGGGGGGGAGGGAGAGGGAGGGAGAGAGGGGGGAGAGAGGGGGAGGGAGGGAGAGAGGGGGCGGGGAGAGAGAGAGAGGGGGGAGAGAGGAGAGGGGGAGGGAGGGAGAGAGAGGGGGGGGAGAGGGGGGGGAGAGAGGAGAGAGGGGGGGAGGGAGGGAGAGAGAGGAGGGGGGAGAGAGGGGGGGGGGGATAGAGAGGGGGGGGAGAGGGGGGGAAAGGGGGGGGGGAGAGGGGGCGAGGGGAGAGAGAGAGGGGGAGGGAGAGAGGGAGAGAGAGGGAGGGAGGGAGAGAGGGGGGAGGGAGAGAGAGAGAGGGAGGGGGAGGGAGAGAGAGGGGGGGGAAGAAAGGGGGGAGAGAGAGAGAGAGGGGGGAGGGAGGGGAGAGAGAGGGGGGGGAGAGAGGGACGGGAGAGAGAGAGAGGGGGAGGGAGGGAGAGAGAGGAGGGGGGGAGGGGGGAAAGAGAGGGGGGAGAGAGAGAGAGAGAGGGGTGAGAGAGGGGGGGAAAGAGAGGGGGGAGAGAGAGAGAGAGAGGGGTGAGAGAGGGGGGAGGGGGGGAGGGAGAGAGAGGGGGGGAGAAGAGAGGGGGGGAGGGGAGAGAGAGAGAGAGAAAATCAATGGTTAAGATTAGTGGGTCCCAAAACATCTCACAAACTGCTGGATTGAGATGTTGTTCATTTCCCTCAGCTTAAAGACAGACAGACAGACAGACAGACAGACAGACAGACAGACAGACAGACAGACAGACAGACAGACAGACAGACAGACAGACAGACAGACAGTTTCAGTATGCTTAAAAATACCCAGATGTCTAATATATCCGACCAAGATTGTTAGTGTTGAAAACTGCATCCTATTTGGGCGATTCTGACCCACAATCCGGTGCGCACCTGAAGTGACGTCACATCAAACGGGGATGAGACGGATATAAAAGCAAGAGGCAAGATCAAGGAGCCATGTTATGATGAAATAAATAAGTTGAAGTATGTCCCAGTTGTAGCATACTGCATCCTAACTAGATACTGTTTATGATGAGATGTAGTATGGAGAATAGAGAGAAAGAGGTGAAGATTTGGAACGCAGTGTGTACTTGCTCCATTGAAACTTGAGCTTGAAGTCATTAGTGTGTTGAACAATAAAAAGCTTAGGCCGTGTCCGGACTGCCATACTAACGTCCTACTCATACTAACGTCCTACTCATACTAATGTCCTACTCATACTAACGTCCTACTCATACTAACGTCCTACTCATACTAACGTCCTACTCATACTAATGTCCTACTCATACTAACGTCCTACTCATACTAACGTCCTACTCATACTAACGTCCTACTCATACTAACGTCCTACTCATGCTAGCGTCCTACTCATACTCATTTTGACTTCAATTTGAGTATGTGACGGTTGGGTATGCGAGTTTGGGGATGCGAGAAATTCCCGGATGAGTACTAACTTCCGGGAAGATTTTGGGTATGAATCGATTGTATACTTTTCCTACTCAACCGCCCCACAATGCACTGGGTCAATTCTACCCGCCCAGGGTTGCTAGGCAACGACATTGTTTGGGGTCCGCGATCTGACAGCTGTACGTGCAGTCATTCATACACTCTTACAATAGATAAGAGATGAAGATAAATACCTAACAACATTAGAGTCA
>CM049396.1:637500-640000 GCA_026929865.2 Hyperoplus lanceolatus
TACTAGGTGACAATGCAACACCCAGCACCGAGCCATGGATGTAGATGTGCCAAACTCACTGAGATGCTGTGACCCAGTGGGAGGACTGGACCCTTTGTGACCATAGTTACAGTTCATGTTTCCCCGAAGAAATGTACAGTTACATGTCAATTGGTTTACTTATTACAAGACACATGCAAAATGTACAGTAACATTTAAAATGTGTACTTATTACAAAAGACACAAGTGAAATGTACAGTAAAGTGTCACAAAGTTTATTACAAACACATACTTATTTCAACAGAATTCAACAATGAAATATCTTGTTATTATTCCTCAGATGTATTATATTAATCAAGCAATTTTGGGATCAGTTTTAATTTTGTTTCTGCAGTTAATTGTGAGTTCAGAAACACATACAGAAGTGTCAGATTGTATCTAAATCCTTCTTAATTTTGTGAAAACAAATAATTGCTAACATACTACCGGAAACTTTTTCTTCTTTGAAATACATTTTAACTACATTAACAGAATGTTTAACATTAGGGCGAGAGGGGAGAAATGAACAGCTGGTTTAGATCTAGTTTTTACAAAGCTGCTTGTGTTTCATATAGTGACAACCTGCCTGCCTGAATTTCATTTGCAATACGAGGCAGCATATATTTAAAATAGAAAGCCTTTAGACTTGGCACAATTTCTGTACAGAAATTTGCATCATTAGCTACACCCAGCAATATTGCTGCTGGGATGGGGTCAGCTTTGGTTACACCAACTGGAAATTGAAAATATGTCTTGTTGGTAAACTCTCCTCCCGTCATGTTGAGACGCCACTGCTCTGCTTCTTTCAGTTTAATTGTTTTTGTAAGTATTGATAACACTCTCCTTATACTTCGTGAAAACCAGCTGAGGCCAGACACTCTGTTCCTCACGTAAGGAAACCGATTACAGTACCCGCTGAACTGTAATCGGTTTCCTTACGTGAGCAACAAGCGTCTGGCCAATTGGGTGTCTGGAAAGCATCCGTAGCTTTGTGATGGGCAAAACGGATGTCAGCCAACAGCTTTGGGGCGAGGTTCCTCTGGGTCCCACTGTTCCAAAGGCGCTGTTCATCTGTGCAGGAAGTTCCTGTGAGGCCACTGGATACTGCATTTTCAACCTGAGAAAAAACACAGACTTTAGATTTCAAGCATAAGAAATGGCTTAACAATCATTTAACACATTAATAACAACAAATAATATTGATATTGATATACCTCACATGTCTTAAAGTGTCTTCAAAAGCCATCGTAATCATTACCTTACCTTTGTTCAAGCAAGCAACCTGATTAAACTGAACTTTGTAGGGTTTACCGCCTTCATGCATTCAGTGTGGGACAAATACATTTGTTACACCAAATAAAATGTACATGCCCAATGAATGTGATGTAATGTATCAATCACACACTGCATACCCTGAATATTGACAACCCATGTTGTTCCCTCCATTGGGAGAGAATCAAGTTAACTCACCTGTTACATAGTCTCCAGGTATACATCACAGGAACTGTAATTTTTCAATTTTGCACAACAACAATGTATAAATAAACTTTTCCAAACATTATACAGAATCATGTGTACTCACCCAGATTGCAGATGATTTAGATTGTTAAAATGTAGACTTACCTGTACTGGATTCACTTACCTTGCTCCATTGAACCATAATAGATTAGACACATTGACTTACAAGTGGTCATCAGAAGCTGTGTTGGTCAAAAAAACAAAACAAAAAACTGTTAATATTCCCAGATAGACACAGTAGCCTACAGCCTAATAATCATGACATGCTAAATGCAGCCAGTCAGACATGCCTTTTCTCTCTTTACTCATACAGGTCCTCTGAATGTATTCTGAATGTCAGAAGCAGCGATTATGGCTTATTCTGATAAAATTGAGCAACAACTGTTGTTTACATGGGCATGTCATCGGAATATTGCTGTGCATGTACCTTACCCTACACACTTTTTACTACAATAAACATGTCTTCTGCATAGCATAACATGCTAGCTAATGTATGAAGTTAAAAAAACAACTACGAAGAACAGATAAACTCCAGGGATTACTTAAGGAAATTGAAATTGTGCATATCAACATTGCGAGCAGTTGTCATGCTTACCTTCCACAATATTGCTGCAGCATGACTACAGGACCGTCCTAATCCTGCTATGCAGGAACAGCCGGCGGTCGTCTCCACTGTTCCCTGGGCTGTGACCAGGACCCATGCCAGTGGCCCGGACAGCTCGCTTGACTCGGGTTAACTGTGGCTTTAAAAGTAAAAATAAATCGCCCTCTTCGTGAATCAGTACACGGCCGACCTTACCGCTGTGAAGGTACTGGTACGCCTCTGTGCTCTAAGCTCTTCATCGCCGAGCCGTCTACCCCGAGCGAGAGCACGAAGTAGTTGAAAATATCTCCGTACGTAATCGCAGGCCACCTTTTCATGTCATCCGTCCAGTTTTGAATAAAGTTAGGATGCGGCAATGTA